>CP139508.1:183104048-183365160 GCA_021014915.2 Artemisia tridentata subsp. tridentata | reverse complement strand
TGGAATAGAACCAATTTCACTTTTTTCAGATCCCGAACGTTTAGTCCGAAGACCAAGAAGAAAAAGAAAACCCTTTGTTCCGATCCATTAGCCAATCGAGTACCAAGAGTACGAAACCCACCATTTGATAACCTTTTTGAAGCCAAAGTCGTTTATAACCCATTCACTGATCAACCTTTTCCCATAGCTGGCGATCGACCCATGTGGGAAGTCAACCGAACCATAGCGCCCACTCCTGGAGCTGCTATTGTTGCTGTCAACCTAGGTGACAATTTCACCGTGAAAGGTCATCATCTTTCTATGATCAAAGACCGTCAATTTGATGGTCGTTTGAGAGCCGATCGTCACAAACACATTGCCGAATTCATCGAAATTTGTGGCATGTTCCGATATGGCGACACCAATGTAGATGCCATTAAACTCAAACTTTTTCCAACATCACTTGCTGGAGATGCAAAAGTGTGGTATAACGAATTAACACTAGGAATTATCAATACTTGGGAGGAGATGAGACAAACTTTTGTAAGCGGATTCTTTCCACCTGCCATGTTTGATCGACTCATGGGAGAAATTCGTGCTTTCACACAAAACCCTAACAAATCACTCGTCGAAGCCTGGCTTCGTATGAAAGATTTGCTTCGTAGTTGTCATGGACATGGTTTAGGACGAGGAACCATTATCCAAATCTTCTACCATGGACTTGATGAAGCATATCAAGGAATTCTTGATGCTGGAGGAATTTTTATTTATAAAACTCCTAACTAGGCATATCAATTGCTCGAAGACCGAGTTCTTCTCAAACTCGATTGGTCAAAAGATGCCAAAACCAAACCCTTACGAAAAACCGTTGCTTTTTCTGAAAGTTCCGATACCTCTAAACTCATGGAGAAAATGAAAACCTTGGTTTCAAAAATCGACTCGCAATACAAAGATCTTATGGGAGAAATGAAAGAAATGCGAGACGGTTGTAACAACTATGGAGGTAATCACCCATCATCAGAATGTGACAATCAACCAATGGACCAACCTAAAGAAGGAGAAGCTAATTATGTCCAAGGAGGATACCGTAGAGGCAGTTATCGTGGTAATTATTACGGACGAAATTAACTAAATAGGCAAGATCGCCAACAAAGGGATAACAACCGTGATTCTCAACCACGAGCAGACAATCAGACTCCACAAACCTCTGATAAAAAATGGGAAGAAACTGATTTTGAAAAAATGATGAGAGAATTCATAACTGCTCAAAAATCCACCAATGAGTTCGTCAAGAACCAATTTTTCAATCTCAAAACCAAAGTTGAGCAGGGTTAGAAAAATCATCAAGCATCTATTCAAGATCTTGAAAACAAATTCAGTAGACTTTCTGATCAAATTTCTTCCCGACCATCAGGTTCATTACCAAGTAATACCCAAACCAACCCTAAACCAACATCATCTGGATAAAACGATAAAACTTATAGTCCACCACAAACGAGAAATGTGCATATCAATGCTGTATTCACAAGAAGTGGTCTCTCTTATGAACCACCACCGAATCCAAATGATTCCACGATTATCGATGATGATAGTGAGGATGAAGTTGAAGAAGCCAAGAAGGAAAAAACCACAAAAACACCACCCAAACCCAACCCACCAGTTAAGGCGTACACAACAAAAATTCCATATCCTCAGAGCCTTAAGAAAGAAAAGATGGAAGAACGTTATAAGAAGTTTGTTGAAATAATCAAAGAGGTTAGACTCAATGTACCCCTCATTGATGTTCTAGCTGGAATGCCCAATTATGGGAAATTTTTGAAAGAACTTCTTAATAACAAAAACAAGTTGGAGCAAATATCCGCTACCTTTCTCAATGAAGAATGTTCAGCCATTGTTCAAAACAAAATTCCACCAAAACTCGGAGATCCCGGAAGTTTTCTTATTCAATGCACGTTAGGAAACAACATCACATGCGATGCTTTAGCCGATCTAGGTGCAAGTATCAATTTGATGCACTATTCGTTGTATTCTAAACTTTCCATCAATACTTTGAAAATACAAGGATGAGTATTCGCTTAGCAAATCATTCTTACCAATATCCTGTTGGAATTGCTGAGAATATGCTTGTCCAAGTTGGTAAATTCATTTTTCCCGTGGATTTTGTGATCTTAGAAATGGAGGAAGATAGTAGAGTACCTCTTATTTTAGGAAGACCTTTCCTAAACACAGCTGATGCGATCATCAAAGTAAAAGGAAAATAACTCAATCTTGGAGTTGGAGAAGATAGAGTTACCTTTTTAATCGATAAAGCAATGCAATATCCACATTCCAGTGATGACACTTATTTTAACATTGATGTAATCGATGAAGTCATTGAGGAAGAATTGGATGCATTACTTGACGATTATGATCCATTCATGACTACTTCAGAAAAAATTAGTGAAACAAACTTTGATAAAGAATTCGCTGATTTTATGGAAGTAAAGTTTGAAGAAGATGAAGCAGAAGTTGAAGAAGGAGAAATAATAGAATAAGATTTTGAGGAAATCACTTTTAATAATCAATTGAGAATCAAAACATCTCTTCAAGAACCACCAACTGATCTTGAGCTGAAACCACTTCCCGAAAATCTTGAATATGCTTACTTGGAAGATAATTCACTTCTTCCAGTAGTCATATCTTCGTTGCTCAATGATAAGGAAAAAGAAGGTCTCATTTCTGTTCTCAAGAAGCATAAAAGAGCTTTTGCGTGGAAAACATCTGATATCCCAGGAATTAGTCCTGATTTTTGTAAACACAAAATCAATTTCGAAGAAGATGCTAAACCCGTTGTAGAAAGACAACGTCGAATCAATCCCAACATGAAAGAAGTTGTTAAAAAAGAAATCATCAAACTTCTTGATGCGGGTATCATTTACCCCATCGAGGATAGTCCTTGGGTGAGTCCAGTTCACTGTGTTCCGAAAAAAGGAGGAATGACTGTTGTGACTAACGAACGGAACGAATTAGTTCCTACTAGAACTGTCACTGGATGGCGAGTATGTATTGATTACATAAAATTAAACAAAGCCACCAGAAAAGATCATTTTCCTTTACCTTTAATGGATCAAATGCTTGAGAGATTAGCAGGGAACGAGTACTTTTGTTTCCTTGATGGTTTTTCAGGATATTTCCAAATTCCCATTGATCCTGTTGATCAAGAAAAGACTACATTCACATGTCCCTTTGGAACTTACGCTTATCGGCGTATGCCTTTTGGTCTTTGTAATGCACCTGCGACTTTTCAAAGATGTATGATTGCTATATTCCATGACATGCTTGAAACATCTATGGAAGTATTCATGGATGACTTTTCAGTTTTTGGAAGCTCATTTGAAGCTTGTCTTTCTAATCTCGATAAAATGCTCGAAAGATGCGAAGCTGTACATCTTGTTCTCAATTGAGAAAAATGTCATTTCATGGTAACTGAAGGAATTGTACTAGGACACAAAATTTCCAGTGCAGGAATGGAGGTTGACAAAGCAAAAATCGATGTTATCACCAAATTACCACCTCCAACAAACGTTAAAGCTGTTAGAAGTTTTCTAGGACATGTCAGTTTCTACCGTCGTTTCATTAAGGATTTTTCCAAAATATCTCGTCTAATGACCAAACTTCTCAAAAAAGATTCTGTTTTTGACTTTAATGCAGATTGCATGAAGGCATTCGAAACATTGAAAACCCAACTGACTAGTGCACCCATTATGGTTTCACCTAATTGGTCACTACCCTTCGAGCTTATGTGCGATGCAAGCGATTTTGCTGTTGGAGCTGTATTAGGACAACGTGAAGAAAAACATTTCCGTCCTATATACTTCGCAAGCAAAACACTCAACAATGCTCAACAAAATTATACGGTTACGGAGAAAGAATTATTAGCCGTTGTTTTTGCTTTCGACAAATTCAGATCTTATCTTGTGCTTTCAAAAATGATTGTGTTCACTGATCATTCAGCGCTCAAATATCTGTTTACCAAACAAGATGCAAAACCGCGTCTTATCCGACGGATTTTGCTACTCCAAGAATTTGACATCGAAATCAAAGATAAGAAAGGAGCAGAAAATCTAGCTACTGATCATTTGTCTCGTCTTGAGAATTCAAATTTGGTAGAATTAAAGGAAGATGAAATTGACAATTATTTCCCTTATGAAACTCTCATGACTGTTGATACAAATGATGAAAAAGAAATTCCGTGGTTTGCAGATTATGCAAATTACCTCGTTGGAGGAATTCTCAAAAAAGGATTAACTCATACCCAACGAAGTAAATTCTTTTCAGAACTAAAACACTATTATTGGGAAGAGCCCTATCTTTTCAAGATGTGTCCCGATGGGATGATCAGAAGATGTGTTTATGGTTCTGAAACAAGAAGAATTCTTGATGAATGCCATTATGGCCTGACTGGGGGACACTATGGTCCTTCCACCACAGCTAAAAAAGTTTTTGATGTTGGATTCTATTGGCCGACCATTTTCAAAGAAGCTCATACTCTTGTTGAAAACTGCGATGCTTGCCAAAAATCCGGTAGTCTTTCTCGTAGAGGTGAAATGCCTCAAAAGAGCATTCAAGTTTGAGAAATATTCGATATTTGGGGAATCAATTTTATGGGACCATTTCAGAAATTGCACAAATACGAATACATTCTCGTTGCTATTGATTACGTTTCCAAATGGGCTGATGCCGAAGCTCTACCCACAAATGATGCACGAGTTGTTGTTAATTTTCTCAAAAAGCTTTTCGCTCGTTATGGAATTCCTAAAGTTTTAATAAGTGATCGAGGAACCCATTTCTGTAACAAAAAAATGGAGAAAATTATGAAACGATACGGAGTTCATCATCATTTCGCCACAGCTTATCATCCACAGACCAGTGGTCAAGTCGAAAATACCAATAGAGCCTTAAAAAGGATACTTGAAAAAATGGTCAAAGACAATCCCGTCGTTTGGTCGAGAAAACTAGATGATGCTCTGTGGGCACTTCGTACGGCTTATAAAACACCAATCGGTACAACACCATACAGACTTTTGTATGGAAAAACCTGTCATTTGCCATTCGAAATCAAACATCGCGCTTACTGGGCACTCAGAAGCTGTAACCCTGATCTCAAAATAGCTGGAGAGAAGAGATTTTTGCAACTGCATGAACTCGATGAACTAAGACTCCAAGCTTACGAGAACTCCGAGCTTTACAAAGCTAGAACCAAAGCGTATCATGACAGAAAGCTTAATCCGGAAAGAATTCAAAGCTGGAGACAAAGTTCTGCTTTTTAATATGAAATACAAGTTCAAAGCACCTAAGCTAAAACCGAAATGGTTTGGTTCGTATATAGTGAAACATGGATTTCCATCTGGGTATGTTGAATTACATGACAAACAAGGTGGAAGTTTCATTGTTAATGGTCACCGAATTAAATTATACTATGATAAGGAGCAAATGAACGAGATTTCTATTAAAGAGATTCCGCCTGAATCAGAATATGAAGCAATAACATTCATGGCACCCTTTCCGGCCGATTATATCTATGATGTTCTTCCTAGACCTTGGGAAAGAATAAAATTGGAGAACATAGATGAAACTGGAGAAGGAATAGTGATAGGAAACGTGGTGTATGTTCCAAAATTCTCAAAGAAGAAACCAAAAATTGCACCAACGTAGCAAGAAGGAAGTTTGAGTCCGGCTGATGACTCGTTAATAAAACAAGCGCTTCTCGGGAGGCAACCCGTGTGTTTGCTGTTTTTAATTTTTATTTTTTTTTAAAGTGATTAAACCCCAAAGTTTATCTAATCCCTTAGCTGAACTTAAGTGTGGGGGTGTATCACCAACTTTTAAATAAAACGTAGAAATATTTCGTGTGTTTCTTTTGTTTTAAGATTACTGCAGGTAATGATTACAAAGCATGGACACTTGGATCAAAGAATCATCTGGAGCAGGAAAATATGGTTTATTCTCTTATTTCCCTATTTTCATTCCTTGAAATTCGTTTATCTCATTGAGGACAATGCTTAACTTAAGTGTGGGGGGGGGGGGTGAATAGGAAAATAAGAATAGATTGTAAATTTCGAGCTAAATTTTAAATTTTGTTTGCCTTTGTGATCTAGTTATTTGTCATTTTAAGGATTATATATTAGAATAACTGGATCTATCCACTGGTAAAACTTGTAATTTTTGAAAAAAATTGAGATGTGTCCAGATTAATATTGCAATCCATTCTGGGATCGATAACATTAGCTAGCACATATTATAGCCCTTTCCACTACAATGTGAGGATTTAAGCCTGTTTCGTATTTAGCATACATCTTTTATGCTTGGATATTTTGCTATGAGTGTGCCGGTGATTTTATTTATTCTAGAACTTGTGCTTGTAAATCATTACTAGACCGTTGTGAGATCACTTTTCATTTGTGATATAAGTATATATGCGTGATAAGAGGCAACCTTAGGATTTAACCCAAATAAGCTTTTCGTATTGTTATTTAGCTAGTTACACTGACTAGTTAACCACCAGTATAAACCCTTTTGTTAGCGTTTATCTTTAACGCTAGATACCCCTAGTTATACCCTCTGAACCTATCTTTTTCTTTTGATAAAATCCAGAAAAATATAAAAAGATTTTACACTTTTAGCCTAGCCTTACCCTTAGTCAAGTCTTGGTTGGTTGCTAGCTATTTGGCAAAATGGATGTTATGTGGGAAATCATGAAAGTACGAAGAAAGTTGCAAACTCCAAAAGTAGTTATCCAAGTGAAGTCATCGCAACTATAAGATGACAAGTTTCTATGTTCAAAAAAAAAAAAAAAAAAAAGAGAGAGAGAGAGAGAGAGAAAATAAGTCATCGCAACTATAAGGTGACAAGAATAGCCAATGAGCTATGTAATAATGTATAGTATAATCAAGTATGGAGTTTTTCAAAGTTGCATGATAGCGGTTCGAAATAGCTAGTAACATTTGGTTAATAGACTTTGACTAGTTTGTATATTCGGTATTATCACCCCTTTCTAAAACATATCCCATGTCTTATCCTACCCTTTTGAATTTGTGGAATTATCAAGTGTATTGACATGTAGTGACCATCCGATTTCTTGAGGAATTAGATAACGTTGCTAGCGATCTAGTGTGTATTTTGGTGACCATCCGTTATGTGAATAGCGCGCCAGCGATCCAAGATATACCCTAGTGACCATCTGTTATTTGGTGATGCAAGAATTTGTTGTTAGCGAGCTATTATGTTTTGCATAAGCTAGTTGTACATAAGTTTAATATAACCCTTAAATTCTTTAAACCCGAATAAAAGACCTCTTTGATATGTATACTTGGTGCTCACGCCACTTCGGTGTAGTTTTGTTTCTTGTACAAGCCTATGGTAATATTTAAATCATGACTGAGCAAATGAGTGTGATTCTTCTTATTGATTTGCGTATGATTGTGATAACATTTTTTAATTCAATTTCAAGTTGATTCTAAGATCCAATTGTGATTAAGTTTCGTAGTGACATTTGTTGATCAAGTTTAACTAGGGTCTAATAATTTTAAGGGTCGAAAGAACTATTGTTATTCAACTAGTTATAATCATTTGTCTATGAATGATTGTTTTTACCCATTACTCTTGATTAAACAAAGAAAGTTAATTGTGGTTGTAATAAGAATGTTTTTGTCTATCAAAATAGGATTGATTGTAAACCATTTCAAGGGTCGAAAGATTAATAGTTTACTATCAATTGTGACCTTTTGTCTATGATCGGTTACCTTTTGTATTGACCATTTCCTAAGCTTATTTGATAAAGCAAAAGACTATTTTTTTGTTTAAGGTACACCAACTTATGAACCTTGAATTGATCTTGAATTGATTGGTTAAACATAAAGCTTGTTTTTATGAACTAAAATCTTGACGAAGGTTTAATTTGTAGAAACAATAGATTAGTTTACCAAACTAATTATCATAACCAACATGTTATCCAAAGTTATCACAATCATGCTTATCAAGAGTAGTATATTAGTCTAAGCAAGCGTAGTTTTAATCATTTGAATTATTATATTTTCATCATTGCTTGTTTAAGAGATTTACTTCTAGTAGCTTACAATTCGATTCACTACACAAATCCCTGCGAACGATCTCGACTTACCATCATAATCTTGCTAGAGCGGACGAGTTCACTTGCTCGTATGTGTTGTTTCTATATTCGGTAATTCGACCTTTATAAATTTAAAACTTGTACTCATACACGACACATCACACAAAAACACACACACACACACGTCCTCATACAAATGAGGTGGAGTGTGGTATTTATAGTATAAACATGCGATGCTTCATGGGCTTTCTATGGGCCGTGTACACTATGGATTGGACATGTATATCATCTTTACATAAAATGGACTAGAATAACTTAACTCTTAACCAATTAGCTTGGTACAATCCATGAGCCCTTTGTCTATTTACTACGACACATTACAAAGTTGTAAATACGTAATTGATCATCACTTTTTATCAATGCTAACAATCTCCCCCTAAGGGATGGTCATTCAAATGATGCTCTATGTGATTAGGTATTTCGTCTTCTTGTTCTTGAACTTTGTGTGTCATCGTAGAATAGTCTTGATTCTTTGTTCCTTCATGCTATGTTATCTTCAAAGTATCGTCTTTTGACCGTTCTTGCCTTTGATCAACATCTTCAGAGGTTTGTAGTGTTGTCTTTTCCAACATACTCATACTTCTTGATAATACTTTGAACTTCACACGTATGTCTTCCTCACTTGATACATAAACTTGTTCTTGACATCTTGATTAGCTTATTGACGTTGTCGTAACACTTTGTCTTCATCTTGATCTTTTTGTCTTGAACGTTCTTAACTTGAGTTTGTTGAGGATGAACTTCATAAGTATGAGTATGAGGAAATGTATATGTTGAAATATATGATGATGGTAAATGGTCTTCCCTCTATACCTGCATAAACATTGTTAGTAAAAATCATCCAGCACTTACAACTTCGAACTTCGAGATTGTTAACAGCATAGTGTGAAAACTTTCTCTAATCCTAGCCATGGCCGTTCCTGAACCGGATGCCCTCGAAAGAGCTAACTCAGATACACAGAAGTATATCAACGATTCAGGTGAGCCGCTGAAGTATACCGGAGTATCACTTCACGACTGTAGACCATTTGAAGCAAATAACCATCATGATATGTAGGCAAGATCCGTAGATCTCATTAAGACTCTTATACACCTTGTGTCCTTTTTGGCGAACACAAGTGTATTATATTGGAAGTGTATCCTAAGAGATCTTTTTAATGAATCTCATGGCTCTAGACTCGATTATCTGCGTTTTGGTTTTAGTAGTCAGAGGCATGGAGCAGAGTGCCACCTTTTCAATATCAATACATCTCGGAGTGAGAGGCCGATAGATCATATAAGGTTCTCCGTGAGAAATGAAACAAATATCTTTTAAGAGATATCCGAGTGGCTAGGAGGGGTAGTGCAGCGCGTCACTGGGTCCATGACGTCTTGTCTTCAATATCAGTATCAACTTTGTGATTACCGATAGCAGATGTATTGACCCGGTTTCTACCCTAAGTTTTCATGGAGGGCTATTTCTTTTCACCCTTTCATAAATTTTTCTTTTTCATTCTTCAACCCCTTCTTTCTTCTTTCTCATTTACTCCTCCTTTTTTTTCAATCTTACCTAAGGACTTCTAATTCTATTTTATTGGAGTTGTCCTTGGGTAGATCCCTCCGGCTCTGGCGGATCATAGGACATAAATCTAACCATAATCACCTTATTACTCCATGATTATCCTAGATTTATTGATCACATGCCATAAAACCTTTTGAAAAATCTCTCAAAGTGTTTATGAATAAAACACATTTTGTTAATATTTCGAGAGTTTTGCATTTTCTGAAATACTCCCCCTACACTTGTGCTTATGCATTTTAAGATAAGTTTGCACATGGTAGGTAGAGTTCGCACATTTGAAGTGATCGATTTTCAGTGAACATGACCGTTGCGAGACACATTTACATCACTAGTTAGACTAGCTTGAAATTATTACCCGTCCTGGTCATATTCAAGGAGAATCTCTCGAATTGGTACATTATACTCAGACAAGTCATTTGCGAGACACGTTTACATCACTGGATAGACCAGCTTAAAATTATTACCCGTCCAGGACAAGTCTTTTCGATAAATGACATATAACTTTCGTCAATTCGAGGGTAAAATCTGAGTCGAGCTCTTTTGAGATTCAACTACGATCTTTAAACATTTTTTATCACATTTTAATCACGTCTTCTCCCCATCAAAAATAGCATATCGTGATATTTTTGATAACATCTGATTAAATGAAAAGCTTTTGGAGAAATAGACGTATTTGTTTTTGCATGAAATTGGAACATTTTAATTTTGAGTTTTATACTCCCCCTTAAATAAAGCATGTTTTTAAACATAGAGTTTAAAATCAATTTTAAGAGTTTGTAGGGAGTTATCTTGAGCACAGAATAATTTGAAAGATTTTATTGATTTTGTCTTTGAGATTACGAGTCCTGATCTGAAATAATCAGAAGTCATCATTTTAGCTCAGGTTTCGTACTGAAGTATACGAAAGCCATAGTGAAGAAATTTTGAGAAACGACATGTTTTAGAAAACATTTTAATGAACTCTCGCTTAAGCATTTGTACATGTCCATATCATTGTTGAATGACATTTCTAGATACGTACAGAATATCGATTATACGAGAGACATGTCGCGAGAAGAATATTTTTGGTTTTTAGATTTTATACTGTTTTTGTATTTTTGAAATTTTTTCTATTTTTATATTTTGTTTTTGATGGTTTTTCAAATTTTTTATTGTGTTTTTGTTGGTTTTTCAAATTTTATATTTTGTTTCTGAAAAATATTTACAAAGAAGCTATTGTTGAAAATAATTTCAAGAAGATTTTAGAAGACGATCTAGCTCCTCAGGAGTTAGGCTTCGCATGCCAATTCGTCGAACTAAATTGTCAAACCTTGCTTTTGGATGGGCTTTAGTAAATAGATCGGCGAGTTGGTATTCAGTCTTCACGAAAAATAATTCAACAGTACCCACTTCTCCGTGCTCTTTGATGAAGTGGTAGCGGACTCTAATATGCTTGGTCTTCGAGTGTTGTACTGGATTACACGAGATGGCTATGACACTTTTCGAATCACAATACATAGGTATTCTGTCGAAAGTCAAGCCATAATCTGTGAGTTGTGTCCTTATCCATAGAACTTGGGCACAACACCCAGATAGAGACACATACTCGGCTTCTACGGTTGATAATGCAGTACAATCTTGTTTCCTTGATGACCAGCCTACTAGTTTTTCACCAAAAATTTGTGCTCCACCTGATGTACTTTTTGCTGTAACTTGGAAACCTGTATGGTCGGCATCTGAAAATGCTATTAGTTTAAACTCGGAATCCTTCGGATACCAAATTCCCATGTTAATGGTTCTTCGTAGGTACTGAAAGATCCGTTTGACCTCTTGGAGGTGAAGTTCGGTAGGCCTTGCCTGAAACCGTGCAAATATGCAAACAGCAAAATGAATATCGGGTCGACTAGCAGTAAGGTACATGAGAGAACCAATCATGCTCCGATATTTCTTCGGATCGATGGGTTTCCCAACTAAATCAATACCGATTTTTGGTGAAGTGACCATTGGTGTACCAATAGAGTCACAATTTTCTATGCCATGTTTTTTCAAAATCTCAATTGTATATTTAGCTTGATTAATAAAAATACCACGAGGGGATTGGTGTATTTGTAAACTAAGAAAGAATTTTAGTTCCCCCATCATGGACATTTCAAATTTTCTTTTCATGAGATTTTCAAAATGTTTCGGATTAGTGGACCCAAAAATAATGTCGTCTACATAAATCTGAACAATCAAAATATCATCTTTGTATTTTCTTGTAAACAAGGTAGAATCAACAGTTTCTTTGGTGAAATTGTTTTGGATAAGGAAAGATGATAGTTCATCATACCACGCTCTTGGAGCTTGTTTTAAGCCATAAATGGCTTTCTTTAGCTTGTAGACATAGTCTGGATGTTCTTTGTCAACGAATCCTTCTGGCTGACTCACATACACTTCTTCTTTCAGAGTTCCATTCAAGAACGCAGTTTTGATATCCATCTGATAGACAGCGATGTTTTTGTGAGCAACATAGGCCAAGAAAATCTGGACTGCTTCAAGTCTTGCTACTGGCACGAATGATTCTTTGAAATCTATCCCTTCTTCCTGTCTAAATCCTTTAGCCACAAGAAGAGCTTTATTGCGAATGACAGTCATTTCTTCATCCTTTTTGTTCTTCCATAACCATTTGAGATCAATGACAAGTTTGTCAATTGGTCTTAGAACTAATTCCCATGTATCATGTAACTAGTATTGGAGAAGTTCTTCCTGCATCGCTTCTATCCATGCATTGTCTGCCATCACCTTCCGAATGTTCTTTGGCTCTTTTAGGCTTGCTGAACAAATGTAGATGCACATATCGGGGTCGGTGGTGAGTCGTCTTCTCGTCTAAACTGGCCTTGATGGTTTACCAATAACTTGTTCTATTGAATGGTCTTTAGTCCATTTGAGTGTAGAAGGGTACCTTGGGTTTAACGTATGCGTGTTAGATGGTTCTTGTAACCTTGAAGATGATTCAGCTGAGTCCGTTGCAAACGGGTTTTCGAACACTTCTTCTTCTAACGCACCATCGTTTTGATTTTATGTTTGTTCTTCTTGAAATGGTGTACTTTGATTTTGCTCATCAACTCCTGGTAGAACAATTTCTAGAATTGGAGTTTCTGGAGTAGATGTAGATGAGGTTGAGGGAGTTGGTGCGTCAGCTTCGATTGTAGTAGATGCATCTTGTGGTGGTGGTGGTTGATGGTTTTGAGCGGGTGCAGCGGAATGTTGTTGTGATGCATTTGTCGAAGTTCTACCATAGTATTCATCAAACATAAACTCAAACAAATTTTCCAGTTCTTGTTCTGAGGGTTTTTCAGTGTTTGTTGATTGAGCTCCTTGAGGTACGAGTCCTGAACTAATGTGTCCAGAAGTCTGCGGGTTTGGTGCGGGTCCTAATCTGTTTTGATTAGAAGCCATTGGGTTAAGCGCGGGTTCTAGAGCGAGTCTCTCAGAAGCCATCTATGAAATCTTGTCAAACTTCACATTCATCGTCTTCATTATCCTTTTAGTTCTTCTGTTATACACCCTGAATGCCCTCGAGTTTTCTGAGTATCCAATGAAGATTCCAATATCACCCTTAGCTTTCAGCTTCCCTAGATCTTCTCTATCGTTCATTGGATAGCACAAAGCGCCAAACACGTGAAGGTAAGAGATATTGGGTTTTCTGTTGTTCACTAGTTCATATGGGGTTTTATTGAATCTTGGATGGATTAGGGAACGGTTCTGAGTGAAACAAGCAGTGGCAATAGCATCAGCCCATAAGAATAACGGTGCACTAGAATAAATCAGCATTGTGTGAGCAGCTTCCACAAGAGTTCTATTTCTTCTTTCAACTACCCCGTCCTGCTGTGGAGTTCTAACAACTGATGTCTGATGTGTGATTCTAGCATCTTCAAAATAAGTTCTTAACTCCTGATTTGTGAATTTTGTGCCATTGTCTGTTCTTACAATCCTTACTGGAGCTTGAAGTAGGACTTAAATTCGCTTCAGAAAGGTGATGATGATGCCTCGTGCTTCGTCTTTTGACCTCAGAAACCTTACCCAAGTATATCTCGAATAGTCATCGACTATAACAAGTATATATTTCTTCCCATTAATGCTTTCAACTCACATTGTGCCACATAAGTCCATGTGCAATGATTCGCTGGAATCAACACGTATTTTTATCCAAGGAATACAATGGAAGTTGTAAACCCGGGTCGTTTCCCCAACGAAGGTTTGAATTGAATTCGTGATTCAGTTCATGATTGCGTGTGATGAATAGTGAAAGAGGTTGATTTGGGTTTCTAAGCTAAGGTTGATGAACATAAATTAAAAATGATTTCAAAGGTAAGAAAAATGATAATCTAAAGTGCTCGTAATTAAAAACGTAAAGGAAAACTGAAAACGTACGTTTAAACCGAGAAAACCGAGCATAAACGTCAAAACGATGAAATACTAACTCTACGGGTAACAAACTAATTTTCCCACATTCTAATTAATAAAATAAAATTTTACAAAGAAGAATTACATTTTTTTTTATTTAATATGAATTAAAAACTAATTTAAAAAGAAAAATACATTAAAAATACTAAACCTATTCTAAAAATTCTGAAATTTTTTATAAAATTACTTTATACAAATACAGTCCTAGGAAAAATAGAAACAATATGTCAGCTTATTCTAATAAGCTACTAATAAGCAAAAATGTTCGAATAGCTAAAGAAGAAAACAAGGTTAAGTATAATGATTGTGTAAACTAAAACATAAAAAACCCAAGGGTGTGTGTGGTAGTGTGGTGGTGTTGTGCAGCTTTGCTAGGCAAGAGGTCAAGGGTTCGAACCCCAGACCTTGCCTTTTTTCTAAATCTATTTTTTTTTTCTTTTGTCAAACTAAATAAGTACATGAGAATAAGCACTTTTTATGAAACTGAATATTTTTAAAACCACAAACAAGCTAAGAAATAAGCTGGGGATACAGAACAGTTATGTAAAAAAAAGGCTAATAACTAAGGTAAATAAGCTATGGGCTATAACTAAAAAGCAGTTAAGCTAACTTGGAGCTAAATGATAAATGAAATAATTTAACAGACTAAGAACAACCTAGAGAAGAACAAGGGAAATGAATAAGCTGCATAAATAAGCTGAAAAAGCACTGAGAACCAAGAAGCCATAAGGCTACAGATATGCAGGGTTTAACAGGCCCAAAAGGGCACATTTAGAGCTTAAAAATAGCCACTCAAGCAGCCACTAATCCACAAAAAGCAGATACACATAAACCTTGAACAGCAAAGAACTATTAGAACAATAGCCAGACCAATCAGAGCTTATCTAGGCTTATACAAGCTTCTGGGAAAGAAGCTTGTTAGAACAAAATGGCTATGAGCAGGGCAAGCTATAGCCTACTGAGGTATATTTGGGGCTTAAAAACAAGCACTGAGATAAGCCTCAAATATCACAAAAGTTGCACATCCTAGAAATTCATATATCAAAAAGCTCAAAATCAGAAATCTAGACTAAAAGAGCTTATTAAGAGCTTATAAGATACCTGGAAAAACTATGCAGACTGCTGCAAAGGGGTTATGTGCAGATTGATGTACTGACTTGGCATGAAACTGCATCAACTCAAATCACAAGAACTATCTCTTGAACATCAATTTAACAACTAAAATAGAGCTTAAAAATACCACTACAAGGGGCTGAATAAGCTCAGGCTTATTGCTGGCTTATAAGAACAGTACTGATGCTAATGTTACACTAATCCATTCAAAATCTTAAAAACACTTCATTTCAACTCACAACCTTCTACAAACAACTTATATGAACCTATTTAAGCTAGATTAAACCTGACATGTGTGCAAATGAACAGTGGTTACAGGTTTAGACCCATAACAGACTTAATCCAAACACCCATTTTTGTTGACTGATTTTATACTTAAGCATGAACTAGACCAATTTAAGCTATGCAACTTAAAACAGATGAATATATAACTGAATTGAACCTTAAAAAACAATAAAAATCCAAAATAAGCACTGAATTAAGATGAATAAGCTAAGGTTGACTAAAGTTTACTTTTGACTATTTTGAAATTAAACAGTGAATTAACAAGAATAAACTCCCAACAAGCTGTCACAGGCTTGTGTGAGCTTATTAAACAGGAAAGAAAGGCTTTTAAACTTTAAACAACAACTGATTTTAATTACTGAATTAGGTTTAAACTTGAATTACACTGAAAATAGTACAAAGCTTTGGAAATTTATCTAAGATTGAAATTAAAGTTACAAAGATCTGAAATTAAGCTAAACAATGAAGCTTATCTAATTTTGACTTTAACAACCGAATTACACTACTCCTATTTTTACTAACTAAAATCTACTATCTATAAAAATAAAATCTAACTCTTTTCTTCTGTAAGTGTGGAGAGGCTTTTATATCACTTAAAGGTCTTCTGTGGACTCCCTCCTCAAATCCCAGCCATAGGATGAGCTTCAAACAATCACAATCGTCCCTTTCCACTTTTGGCGGGAAAACTTGGTTAGTGGGATTAAAGCCTGGTTTGCACGTGGGGAGTGGGTATTGTGTCAGGAGGTAAGTGAGGAGGGGGGAAGCGTGAATCAGGAAAAGGCATGGGGTAGGAGACAATGATGTCTGGGGTTGTTTTTCTGGGGAAAAGGAAATGGGGTGGTTTTGGCGCGTTGATGGTTTTAGAAGAAGGGTGGGTTTGACTTCTATTTGACCGGTATTAGCTAAGAGAAAAAGAGAGGCCGGTTGTGGGTTATGTTGGGCTTGGGATAATTTTTGTGTGCTGGGTATTTAAAAGGGATTGGTTTATTTGTTTAGGTTAATAAAGAGTAATCGTAAGGATTTAGAGTTAGGTTTAGGGATTAAAGTTGCCAAATCCGAAATTTCAAGGGCTATTCTTCCCAAACTTGGAAATTATTTTCAGGGACTGATTTTGACAAATGATGATTTTCCAAGGGTTGACTTTTGATAACTTGAGCAATATCCCAGTCCAAACTTGTAAATTTCTTCCCCGTCCTCGGCTTTTCACAATTTTTCAATCTTGTGCTCGGTTTTGTCCGTTTTTGCCTTGTTTTCAATCATTTTGTACCTGAAACACTTAAAACACAAACCAAGGATATCTGCAGTATAATTTGGGTGTTTTTGGTCATTTTTAGCATTTTTTATGTATCAAATGGGCATAAAATGATGAGTAAACAGACACTCATCAATCCCCCACACTAAACTATTGCTAGTCCCTAGCAATCCAATCATGTGAAGTAATGAAAGGATCAAAAGAATACCAAGTATACCCCGTTTTGACTTTTTATTAAATGCAAGAAATTTAAACTAGAACTAAAATAAATAAAATGCTTGATTTCCAAAAATGGTATCATGGAACGGGATTCACACAAAATGGGTGTCTCCAGGGAATTGAAATCGTCATCCTCTTTTTTACACTTCCAACTAAGCTTAAACTCAATGTGAAAATGTTTTTGTAAAATGCTAACACTACTTATACTAATAATCTATGTAAGTCGAAACTTAACTTTTCACTCCCACAATTTATTCAAGTTAGGTGACTGTGCTTGATTTTCAAATTTTTGATCACAAAAATCGACGTTTTTATAAGATTTTGACTAATACTAGTTGAAAGATAGATTTAAAATTTACAACAAGCAAGTTTCAAAACTTTATTCAACACATCAAAACTTATTGCATTTTGCAATATCATTCCATTTTATTTTATTTTTTTCTTTTCATTTTTTTTTTAATACTTGTGCAACATAAACTAACGGAGTTTCATGGGAACCAAGACCTTACACCTTCCGGAATAAAGGATCCAAGGGCCGTTACAACGGAGAGTTCCAAGACTCTAAACATTCCTGAAATGAGGATCCAAGGGTGTTAGACCAAGACCTCACACATTCCTGAATTAGAGGTCCAAGGGCCGGTGTAAGAGGGTAGCCAAGACCTAAACGCCTTCCGGAAATAAGGATCCAAGGGCCGATCTTGAATCCGCAGCTTATAGCACATACATTTATTATTTAACTTTTACATTACTATGACATATGCTTGTTCCGAAGTTTAAATAAATCTTTGAACTAGTATTTTTCAAAATCGTATGAAAAAATGATTTTGTGTGTTCAAATGTTTGAAAATAAGCACTTATTAAGTCAGATTGGTTATCTCTTGGGAGGAAAAGCCATAGATTACTTATATAAGCTCTAAAGAAAACCAACTATTCTACGCTTAGCATTTTCATTTGCACATATCGTAAAACCTTAGTCTAACCATTAAGGAAGCAGCCAGATCAACACTCTGGCAGAGTCGGGATTCCCTTTGTTTTAACCTAATCAAGACTAAACATAACACATTTTTTTTTTTTTTTTTTTTTTTTTAATTTAAACGACAAAAAATTTAAAATTTGGGTCAAAACGGGGGTACTAGGGTACTAGAAGGTACACATGTGACAAAATTCGCGAGAATTCTCCCCCCACACTTAGAATTGAATATTGCCCTCAATATTCAAAGTACCGGCTATTATGTCAACACTTAGAACGTAAAAAAGGTAATACTAATAGCCAAGTGTGTGAAAGAATTCTCTATTTTTCACAAAAAAGGATTAAAAAGATATCCCTAGATAATCGTTAGCAAAAAGATCGGATATTGGGCGGCTGGATTGAAAACAGGCGCATCAATCATCACGATCTAAGGGAAACCTGCAAACAAGGGCAAACAACACACAAAACAAAGCACAGTAGAGGAATCCCCCCACACTTAGTGTCAGAAAATAGAAAGAAGTCAGAAACATGGGTTGTCACCCATGAAATGCTAATGTTTTTGTTAACCGAGTCACTAGCTTGACTCGACCGCGAATTCATTTGTTCTTGGGGAAGCAAGTGGAAAAGAAAATCTCCATCGGACTTTCATTCAAGATGTTTGGATAAACATTGAAGTACTTGAAAGTTCCACTCCGATGAGATACACCCGGCTCAAAAGAATGATAAGTTGAGATGCCAGGGTCAAAAACTTTGTCCTCATTCCCAAAGGAGAGAATGGAAGGACAAGCTACCTTATAAGCACAGAAAGGTAGAAACACTCGAACGACATATGTGACGTCAATATAATGGCAATCCTCAAAGGGAACTGTCACAGATGTCGGAGAAGGAATGTCCGTATGAATATCGAGATCAAGAATTGAGGTCATATCATCAAGTTTAGGACTAAAAGAGTCCTTGACCTCATCGTTCTCTAACTCTTCATCAAAGAGAGGATTTATTTTGCTAGAAAAGTACTCATCATCAAATTCAAAAGGAGAATTCGAATAGACTTTGAGACTTTCATTTGAAGCGTCCTCATCAGAAAGTGATTCGTCATCACCGGAGGAAAAATCATCGTTTGAATTGAAAAGAGGGTTAGAGAAGATCCCGAAAAAATCATCAGTAGTGTCAAGAGGATGATCACTACAAAAAGAATCATCACTTTCACTGTCGGACATATCCTCAGACTCACTTGGGATTGGGAAAAGGTTCTCAACACTAGACTTTATGAATTCGTCCGATTCCTTTTCAGGAATAGTGCTAAGATGCTCATCCCCCATAATGAGAGAGTCCTCGGAGTCCAAAGTAGGTGATGTGGATGTGGTTGCAATAGACTGAGGGAGTTGAAAAATGGTATTATTCGTAAGAATAGCACTCTCCTCATAGTCCTCATCTTCTTCATCGAGCATGCAAGCCTTATTAAATAATAAACGATTTTGTGCTGCTCGTTCGATGGCTAGTAAATCTTCCATAGATTTACCATGATGATCATCTTGGGGAAGTTTATTAGCCAAATCCTTAACTTCTTCTATTAAATTAAGAACATGGAGAAGTTCTTGAGGAAGTGGATGAGGTTGAGTCATTTGGTACTGTGGAGGTTGGTCATGATAAGAATAATCATAATTGTTACAAGGACCATGCTCATAGACAAGCGAGTTCCTCGTTTGACAATCAGAATCATAATGCGGACCTCCACAGAATTCACAACAGTAAAACTGTTGTGACTGACTCGGTGAATCATATGGATATTGGTCATAACCAAAGTTTTGATCGTTACACGAAACCTGCTCATAGACAAGCGTGTTCCTTGTTTGACAGTCAAAACCTTGGTGTGGACCTCCACAATATGCACAAAGATCATTTGGGACATTTTGAAATGATGTATCATTGAAGTTTTGATAGTACGATTCTTGTCCAAATGAATTCTGAAGAGGGCTGAAATCGTTTTGAAACTGTGGATAAGTAAGTGTATTTTCGATTTCAGAAGTGCAACACACGCAAAGTCCATGGGTAAACCCACATCCTTTGCAGAAACATCGTTCACAGTGTGAATTATCCCCCAACGGATCTCCACATACAAAGCAATTATGCTGAGTGAGTGAGGATGGCTAGGGTTGTGGAGGGTGTTAAGTAAAACTTTGAGAATTATTAATGGAATTAAGCTTTCTTTTGAGGGCTACTTCACACCAATAACAAGATCCTCTTGGGTTGTGATTTCCACACCGCTCACACTTACACTTTGAACAATGAAGACTGTCAATCAACGGGCTTTTACAATCAAAACAATGATAGACCAGTGACGACATAATAATTAAACATATAAGAGGAATGAGAAGATAATAGAATTAAACGAATAGAGGGTGAGAGATGAAGAATTGAAAGAATAAGAGGAATAAGAAGAATATTTTTGGGTTTTTATAAGAAAATATTTACGAAGAAAACGATAACTTCTCGAGAGAGAGGTCTTCAAAACACGCATCGAACAAACGAGAATCGAAAATTCGCTACAAGCCTTCCCCGGCAACGGCGCCAAAAATTGATTCGCTGGAATCAACACGTATTTTTATCCAAGGAATACAATAGAAGTTGTAAACCCGGGTCGTTTCCCCAACGAAGGTTTGAATGGAATTCGTGATTCGGTTCGTGATTGCGTGTGATGAATAGTGAAAGAGGTTGATTTGGGTTTCTAAGCTAAGGTTGATGAACATAAATTAAAAACGATTTCAAAGGTAAGAAAAACGATAATCTAAAGTGCTCGTAATTAAAAACGTAAAGGAAAACTGAAAACGTACGTTTAAACCGGGAAAACCAAGCATAAACGTCAAAACGATGAAATACTAACTCTACGGGTACCAAACTAATTTTCCCACATTCTAATTAATAAAATAAAATTTTACAAAGAAGAATTACAATTTTTTTTTTATTTTTTTTTATTTAATATGAATTAAAAACTAATTTAAAAAGAAAAATACATTAAAAATACTAAACCTATTCTAAAAATTCTGAAATTTTTTATAAAATTACTTTATACAAATACAGTCCTAGGAAAAATAGAAACAATATGTCAGCTTATTCTAATAAGCTACTAATAAGCAAAAATGTTCGAATAGCTAAAGAAGAAAACAAGGTTAAGTATAATGATTGTGTAAACTAAAACATAAAAAACCCAAGGGTGCGTGTGGTAGTGTGGTGGTGTTGTGCAGCTTTGCTAGGCAAGAGGTCAAGGGTTCGAACCCCAGACCTTGCCTTTTTTCTAAATCTATTTTTTTTTCTTTTGTCAAATTAAATAAGTACATGAGAATAAGCACTTTTTATGAAACTGAATATTTTTAAAACCACAAACAAGCTAAGAAATAAGCTGGGGATACAGAACAGTTATGTAAAAAAAAAGGCTAATAACTAAGGTAAATAAGCTATGGGCTATAACTAAAAAGCAGTTAAGCTAACTTGGAGCTAAATGATAAATGAAATAATCTAACAGACTAAGAACAACCTAGAGAAGAACAAGGGAAATGAATAAGCTGCATAAATAAGCTGAAAAAGCACTGAGAACCAAGAAGCCATAAGGCTACTGATATGCAGGGTGTAACAGCCCCAAAAGGGCACATTTAGAGCTTAAAAATAGCCACTCAAGGAGCCACTAATCCACAAAAAGCAGATACACATAAACCTTGAACAGCAAAGAACTATTAGAACAATAGCCAGACCAATCAGAGCTTATCTAGGCTTATACAAGCTTCTGGGAAAGAAGCTTGTTAGAACAAAATGGCTGTGAGCAGGGCAAGCTATAGCCTACTGAGGTATATTTGGGGCTTAAAAACAAGCACTGAGATAAGCCTCAAATATCACAAAAGTTGCACATCCTAGAAATTCATATATCAAAAAGCTCAAAATCAGAAATCTAGACTAAAAGAGCTTATTAAGAGCTTATAAGATACCGGGAAAAACTATGCAAACTGCTGCAAAGTGGTTATGTGCAGATTGATGTACTGACTTGGCATGAAACTGCATCAACTCAAATCACAAGAACTATCTCTTGAACATCAATTTAACAACTAAAATAGAGCTTAAAAATACCACTACAAGGGGCTGAATAAGCTCAGGCTTATTGCTGGCTTATAAGAACAGTACTGATGCTAATGTTACACTAATCCATTCAAAATCTTAAAAACACTTCATTTCAACTCACAACCTTCTACAAACAACTTATATGAACCTATTTAAGCTAGATTAAACCTGACATGTGTGCAAATGAACAGTGGTTACAGGTTTAGACCCATAACAGACTTAATCCAAACACCCATTTTTGTTGACTGATTTTATACTTAAGCATGAACTAGACCAATTTAAGCTATGCAACTTAAAACAGATGAATATATAACTGAATTGAACCTTAAAAAACAATAAAAATCCAAAATAAGCACTGAATTAAGATGAATAAGCTAAGGTTGACTAAAGTTTACTTTTGACTATTTTGAAATTAAACAGTGAATTAACAAGAATAAACTCCCAACAAGCTGTCACAGGCTTGTGTGAGCTTATTAAATTGGAAAGAAAGGCTTTTAAACTTTAAACAACAACTAATTTTAATTACTGAATTAGCTTTAAACTTGAATTACACTGAAAATAGTACAAAGCTTTGGAAATTTATCTAAGATTGAAATTAAAGTTACAAAGATCTGAAATTAAGCTAAACAATGAAGCTTATCTAATTTTGACTTTAACAACCGAATTACACTACTCCTATTTTTACTAACTAAAATCTACTATCTATAAAAATAAAATCTAACTCTTTTCTTCTGTAAGTGTGGAGAGGCTTTTATATCACTCAAAGGTCTTCTGTGGACTCCCTCCTCAAATCCTAGCCGTAGGATTAGCTTCAAACAATCACAATCGTCCCTTTCCACTTTTGGCGGGAAAACTTGGTTAGTGGGATTAAAGCCTGGTTTGCACGTGGGGAGTGGGTATTGTGTCAGGAGGTAAGTGAGGAGGGGGGAGGCGTGAATCAGGAAAAGGCATGGGGTAGGAGACAATGATGTCTGGGGTTGTTTTTCTGGGGAAAAGGAAATGGGGTGGATTTGGCGCGTTGATGGTTTTAGAAAAAGGGTGGGTTTGACTTCTATTTGACCGGTATTAGCTAAGAGAAAAAGAGAGGCCGGTTGTGGGTTATGTTGGGCTTGGGATAATTTTTGTGGGCTGGGTATTTAAAAGGGATTGGTTTATTTGTTTAGGTTAATAAAGAGTAATGGTAAGGATTTAGAGTTAGGTTTAGGGATTAAAGTTGCCAAATCCGAAATTTCAAGGGCTATTCTTCCCAAACTTGGAAATTATTTTCAGGGACTGATTTTGACATATGATGATTTTCCAAGGGTTGACTTTTGATAACTTGAGCAATATCCTGGTCCAAACTCGTAAATTTCTTCCCCGTCCTCGGCTTTTCACGATTTTCCAATCTTGTGCTCGGTTTTGTCCGTTTTTGCCTTGTTTTCAATCCTTTTGTACCTGAAACACATAAAACACAAACCAAGGATATCTTTAGTATAATTTGGGTGTTTTTGGTCATTTTTAGCCTTTTTTATGTATCAAATGGGCATAAAATGATGAGTAAACAAACACTCATCATGCAACATATGTAACTTTGCTTTCGAACTGGGTACGGTTTTAGGTTTATATGATGCCCTTTTGCTTTTTCCTTGTTCGCATGATGTACATAAGTGAACCTTGGTGTATTTAAACTTAGGAAGTCCGTTGACGATGTTGTCTTTGGCTAATTTCCTAATGGTGTCGAAATTGAGATGGGATAATCTTCTATGCCACAGCTAGGACTTTGTTTCGCATGCTCTTGTCATAAGACAAATTGGTGATGAAGAGGCCATTTGGTTGATGTCGATAACATATAGGTTGGTGACACGATTCCCTGTTAAGAGATCATTGCCAACCAAAATTCTAACAAAGCATGTGTTTCTCCTAAATGCAACCTCTAAATCTGCATCATAAAACTGCCCGACTGAAAACAAATTGTGTCCCAACGCTTCGATGTAGTAAACTCGAGTGATTAAGTAATTTTCAAATTGAAGATCTCCATAACCCATAATAGCTGCTACATGATCATTTCCAAAGCGTACAGTTCCCTTGAATTTCCAGACGAAATTGATCAGCAGCTTTAGATTCCTGGTCATGTGCTTGGAGCAACCCGAGTCGACGATCCAAAGACATATTTCGATAACCTGCTAAGAACAGAAGATTTTGTATTTGGAAACCGTTTAACATTTGGTTCCATGGGGTTAGAGGTAACATCCGAATCACACTCATAGAAGGTTTCTACTGGTTCAAATTGAACCGCTATCAATTTTCCATTCTCGAGTATGAATTCTCTACCCATTGGTTTCCATACACAATACTTATGATAGTTCCTAGGTATATGATTACTAGTGGTTGACCTACATTGTGCAATTATTCTATTTATATATCTAGATCTAGCACTAGTTCCTTGAGGAACTTCCTTCTATTCAGACGTAACATTCACACTCTTAGAAACATAATCATCACAAACATCATTAGATAAAGATTTCTTGCACATTAAACAAACAGAGTCATTACATGCACTAGAAACAGTACTTTTAACATTACATTCAGATGACATATGTTTCTTATTAGAAAGCGATAAATTCCTAGGGTGTTCTTCTACTTCTTCAACTTTATTTTGGCATCTACTCTTAGAGATAGGCAAGACTCTATTGTTCCTTGTATTGCTCTTAGGCTGTAGTCTGCTGCTCCTAGAGGTGCTTTCTAAACCTGTAGAAGGTAAGACACACGCATTAGGATTTATATTGTTGTCCTGAGAAGTTGTTTTAGCATTCCTAGTCTCTTTTGGATTATCTTTAATGCTCTTGTCTATTGCCCTATATGTTTGAGATGTTGAGGCAGATGCAATAGTGGGACTAATCCTATAAAGACCAGGTGCTATCACATTTGATGTTTCGACAACCGCTTTTCCTTTATCAACAATATTTACTTTTTCATTTGACTTGGGCAAGGGTATTGGAGTGACTGGTTTTGTCAAATCATTTTTCACATCAACTTTTGGAATTAATTTGGAAATCGACATTTTTGGTTTATCCAAAGTTGATGGTTTTGCAAACTTAGTTTCCACACCCTTCCCTTTTTGACTTTCCAGCTGAGACCTCAAAAGATCATTTTGCTCTTTCATGTCCTTGTAGGCACGCTCATATGACAATTTTTCATACTTGCATTCTGATGCGCGTGCGTGCGTATGCTCTAATTTATACCCACGGTATGTCGTTGTGGTTTTAGCAGTATTCAAGTTTTAAATTTATATTTAGCCGACTTATCAATAACACACACACTTTAACGAGCAGTGTACCCGGTTAGTATGAATATAATGGTAAGTAGAGTGTCGATCACTAAGAGTGGAACGTATTATCTAGTTATCCTAATCAGTATTTTAATATCTTAAGTTAGCTATACAACCTAATCTAACGCAAGGGGGTTCTGCCTGAGAGACTGGCACGGTTTGGTTGCAATTAAATAATAAACTAAACTAATAGGCACGAATCAACGAGTAGCACACACGTACACAGATAAATACTCGAGACAATAAGAAGACCTGTTCTGATAGTTAAGTAGCTTGTCACTTGTTTTATTGCTAGTTTTATATGAAGTGTATAGTTCGATGCAACGCACCGAGATTAAGTCCTTTCTCGTTGGTTCTAATCTTATCGGCGAGTAAACCCTTAATGATTACTTATGTCTATCCTATTTATCTTTCTTCCTACTTTTCTACAGACGATAGAATGCATAGGCGATCTAATAAATAGGCGAGGGCAGAGGCATGGAGACCCGATCAACGCTCAGCTAGACACAGAGGTTATCAATGCACTAATAAAAGTCACCAAAGACATCAACATATAAACTTTAATTAATGGGAAAGCAGTTTTAAGGGAGTGCAACCTTTCCGTTGTCACATTACACAAGCCACCAATCCTGATGAATTAAAGTTTACTAATACAATAAAACAAAACTACTTAATGAATTAAATACATGCAGGACCTTCTTACAGCTCTTGTATCTTCGTTCAAGGTGTGTCTTGTGCTGCTACTTCGACTGAATTCGTCCTAGGGTTTCTGTCTTCTCGTACTTAGCTAAATGTCGAACCCCTGAAATTCGTCTGGTCTTGGGGTATTTATAGTTTCTGTCTGAGGGTAAGATGCGGCGCATTGACTTAACTTCGCGTGGGGTCCAAGATTAATATATTCAGGAATATTCGTACACCGCCAGAAGATGCGGCGTAACTCCATTCTTAGATGCGGCGCATGTCCTTGCTGTCTTGGATCGTATCTTGTGAAATCTTGATAGTGATGCGCCGTATGTAATAAGCAAGATGCGGCGTATCTGGAGCAGAATGTCTTGATCTTGTACATTTCAGTAGACTCTTAACTTCTTGCTTGTTTTGCTCCATAATTAGTCCAAAATCGCCAAGTTTCACATAATACTTGTTTTTACCTGAGAATTACAAAAGTAAACATTAACGTATCAATTCTCACAGATAATATAATAAAATAAGTCAAATAAATAGGATAAATGACGGTAATAAAATGTACTTATTTGAGTTCATCAAATATCCCCCCACTTGAACTTTACTTGTCCCCAAGTAAACCTTAGAATTAATCTTATGAAAATGTATCCTAAAAGATATTAGGATTTATTTTTATATTTAGGCATGTATTCATTTTTGTCATAATCACACAACCAAACACTTAACGAATTAGAAGTAAAATAAAATAATTTGATAAAAGCAAATCTAATCGTTTAACTGTCCAGTCGTGACGAATATTCTATCATAGGCTTGGCAAGTGTACACATCTCCCCCACTAAAGCCAAGGAATAACAAGTCTAAAGCGGTAAAAAGGGTTTTGAGGTTTAAGGGTTAATCATTCTTCTTAATCTCTATCGATCTCAAATTCCAGAAAAGGCGAAAAAATCACAAATACATGATCGAATCCACGAACACGATACTTGCAATTGCTCAAATCCTTAACTCGAATAGGCTAAAGATAGGACCAAGTAATCTTCACCAATAATATTATATCAAAAAGGGCGACAAAATCATAAATACATAGCCGAATCCACGACTACGATACTTAAGATTACTCAAATCCCTAATCTCAATAAATCAAAGGTTTGGATAAAGAATGATATAGGGTATGGATAATATTTGGGATACAAATTGGTGTAAAATGAAAAATAAACGAAACAGATAAATTAAAATCCTAAGTGTGGTTAATCACTATCCCAACCATCCCATGAATAAGACTCATATCATAGAATAACTCACACTTTAACACTTGAAACACACGCTTTAGGTAGACACGAATTATACTCAACAAGATCTCAATCAAAGAATATCCTTTAGTTGGCGTTCCCATAACGTTCAACTCCCATTCAATCCATAGATATAATATACAACAAATAGTGGTGATATCGACCACTTAATACAAAACTTTACATAAGTTGGTAAAAACAAACTTCCAACTTTTTCTTTTTTCTTTTTCTTTTCTTATTTTTTCGGAATTTTTTTTTTTTTTTTTTTTTTTTTTTTTTTTTTTTTTTTGACATCAACATAAACATAGATGTGTAAAATTTCACCACATCACTATAACGATAACTCTGGATAATTTTTCCATACTTTTCATGACTTTCAGAAATAACAGTAATAGTGAAAGTAGTAAACACACGAAAAATAAACTCAAAGATATACAATATTTACTTTCACTCCAATTGCATTGTGCAATTTCCTGACTCAACCAAAGATAATGAATTACGCACGCGAACACAGGTAATGTAAGGAAACACACTTTGCCTAAAGCAATTAACCAACCACGGATTTTAATCTACAGGGTAGGCTAAGGTGTAAGGGTGTAACGAAACATTATAACAAAGGTGTAAGAAACGAAAGGAATGGCTCTGAGTGTTTTTCTAGGGGTATCTTACTCTAAAAGTGAGAGTAACAAAAGGGTTTATACGGGGGTTAACTAACCAGTGTAGTTAGCTAATAACACATAACATATAAAGGCTATTTGGGTGTAATCCTAGAATTTTACCAATTTAGACAAGTCATTCCAATTATATAAAATAATACTTATTATGGTGGTCTCGAATAGTATACAAGCCAAGTTCTAAAGTTTACAAGTCACCGGCACACTCATAGATTTGTGAATTTTTTGAAAAATCACAATTTTTGAAAATAACGTTATGTGTGCAGCTATGCAACTTAGACTTTAAACAAAAACATGCTAAAAATTTTAAATTTTGATATATTAAGCACATTTTAAGCATATTTTGAAAAGTTTAGGACAAGTAAGTGTTCTAATTCTCCAATCCCCCCACTTAAGTTAAACAACGTCCTCGTTGTTTGTATAAAAGGTTAAAAACTGGAAAATAAAAGAATTAGAACAGAAAAAACTCCCCTGAGATTTGCTCGGTATGATCCTCCATTAGTATAAGAGCAAAAATCAACTTCCTTGTGGATGAGAAAGTTTAAGCTTCATATTTGATGTATCCACAGGAAATGCAAGAATCTATAATACCACCAAGACTTTAACACACCTAAGTTAATAAGGTTCAAACTTGCATAATACATTAGTAGTTAGTAAAAATAAAACATAAAAATTAAAATGAAAATCATCAGGTCAGTCGATGCGCCGTATCTTATGGAAGAAGATACACCGTATCGAGCCTGGAATAATTACGAATCAGAATAGAAGATGCGTCGCATCCTTAACCAGGGATGCGCCGCATTAAAATAAACTGACAAAAAGTTTTAAAGTCAAAAGTAAAAATGCAGAAAAATAAAGTAAGATATGACCAGTGCAGGAGATGCGTCGCATCTAGGGATTGAGATGCGCCGTATCCTCTGCGGGCCTGACTAACTCGACACAGAACAGAATAGTAAAAATTTTCTGGGTTGTCTCCCGGTCAGCACTTGTCTTTATTCCAGAGTCTTCAAGTTAGACTCACGTTCAGCTCTTTATTTTGTTCTTGTCACGGTCCATCCTTCTTCTTTCATCCGAAATATGTTCCCGTATAGCTTCGCAACATTTTCTTCCGTTCGACTTAATCTAGTATAACTCTTGGTCTTCGTCGCAACATATTCCTCATCTGGTCCCAAAGAGTATTTAATGACTTTGAATTTTTCATAAATAATCATGGGTGGCTTATTATAAGGGATCCCAAGTAGTTGACACTTTCTTTTGATGAATTCTTCTTCGTCTTTATCAACAAACTTAAAATAAGGATCCTTAATCAAATAGTCATCTAGTTCATCAATTAATGACTCATCGTTATTATCATCTTGAATCGCCTCCCACTCTCTTTCTAATTCCCATTGTAAGCGTCGACTAAGCTTTGTGTAATCATCAAATTGTCCATGCACCCATTCCCAAAAAGTAGTGTTCGATGCTCCCTTTAGTTCTTTTAAGTAGTTGATCCTACCTTTTTCTTGCAAAGCCTCTGTTTTACGTGGGCAGTCTTCAACTTTTTCATACCAGTCATCGTCTTCAAAATATACATCGTTTTCAACCCGTTTCATTCCAATTATACTTCCCCCATTACAGGTTCCATCATTCTTATAATCACAGGTCGGCCATACACTACTCCCATCCTTGAAACAGAAAGGTGTACAAGTGTGATTAATGTGCTCAAATTCCCATGGTTTATCCCAAACCCATGGTATTTGGTCATTCCATTCGTAGTACCAGGTGTTTTTGAAATCATCATAAGTTTTGAATCCTGGAAGATCTCCAGTTAGCACATCATCGTCGACTTGAAGAAGGTAATTAAATTCTTTGAATTGTTTGCACAAAGGTGTCTCATAATTGAACAGATCAATGTCTATGCTGAATAATTCTTCAATGCCCTCATTGATTGTTGAATCATTAAGTGACGACCCATAGTTGCTCTCTATTTCTTCATCTTCTCCTCTCATCCAATATACCCATAACGCATCTTTAGTAGCTCGATCCATACTCTTATGGTTATTGAACTTACTAGCCAACCAATCTGAAAAATCAACATTGTTAGGATCGTGGTCAACGTCAAAGCAAGCTTTTCCAATCATTTTCCTCCTTATCTCCATGAACTCTTTAAATTACTCCCTAAAACTCCGTGTCAACCATGAGGTCACAATCCGTTTGATTTCATTCGTAGGAGCAAATTTAGGATTACCGTATTTAAGTTCAAGCCATTCTTCCAGGGAGATGTCCATCAACCTTACCAACCTGCCATGAAATAATAACTCCGACACAGCATAAATCCTTTCATCGTCCAGATAGTTCTCATTTAATCCCCAGTACTGTTCGGAATAAGGCATGTAAGAGATTTGCATAGGTTGGGTATTGCCTCCACCACAGCTTTTATTGCTTGAGTTCATGTATTCAATTTGGAATTTCCCATCATTCTCTTCAATAGTAGTCCAAGTCAATCCTTTAGATTCAATGATGGGCCATAAGAGTAGCAATTCATCTTCAGTGTAACTCATTAGTAAATCATAAGAGAATATCCCATCTTCAATATTGCATAAACGTTTAAATTCCTTATAAGTACCCTCAAGAGGGGTTTCCCAAGAAAATAAATCGGCATCAATCATGAGCACATTGAAGTTGACATCATCAAAAACTTTCACATCGAATGAATCCGAAAGCAAGAGTTCCTTAGCAAGATATCCGTTCACTGACATGTCTTCCATAGCAAAACCTGTCATCATAGGTAAAATCGTAAGTAGGATTTGTTCGCTAGAAGAGAAATTAATGAATTTAGAAACGGATATAAGAATAAAAATAACTGATATCTCTAGACGATGTGCCGTATCCAAAAAGTTGGATACGCCGTATCTTATAATCGTAAAAAATTTAATCAGACTTTATTCAGAAAATAGATACGCCGCTTATAAAGTAGAATGCGCCGTATCAGTTTTAATTATCAAAAATCGATATTTATTTAAAATTAAATGCGTCGCATTAACAAAAGTTAATGCGCCGTATTTTCGTTACGTTTCAAAATACAAGATTTTTGATTCAGAAGATACGCCGTATCGATAAAAATCGATGCGTCGTATCTGTTTAATAATTCAAAAACTGTTTTTAATTAAAATAATAGATACGCCGTATCTGCAAAAGCAGATGCGTCGTATGACGTTATTGCTTAGAAAAATTTCTTATTAAAAACAGATACGCCGTATCTTGGGGAAAGATGCGTCGTATCAAATTAATTAAACGCGTTGTATTTAATAAAAATTAAACGCAATACGCCGTATCTAAGAAAATAGATGCGCCGTATCGTTTGAATAAGCTCAGTACAACGATAGCAGAACACAGAAAATACGAAAAATAAAAACAAATAAAAACAAACCAAAATAAACACAAATAAAAGAAAATAAAAACACACGAAAACAGAAAATATGCAAAATAATACAATGAATGCAATTTAACCTAATATACAACAGAGTTAGCGGTTAGATTAAAAATTAAAAAGAAAAACCTAATTAAAATACTAATCAAATTAACAGATAATAACAATTCACTCCCCGGCAACGGCGCCAAAAACTTGATGCGCGTGTACCCGGTCAGTATGAATATAATGGTAAGTAGAGTGTCGATCACTAAGAGTGGAACGTATTATCTAGTTATCCTAATCAGTATTTTAATATCTTAAGTTAGCTATACAACCTAATCTAACGCAAGGGGGTTCAGCCTGAGAGACTGGCACGGTTTGGTTGCAATTAAATAATAAACTAAACTAATAGGCACGAATCAGCGAGTAGCACACACGTACACAGATAAATACTCGAGACAATAAGAAGACCTGTCCTGATAGTTAAGTAGCTTGTCACTTGTTTTATTGCTAGTTTTATATGAAGTGTATAGTTCGATGCAATGCACCGAGATTAAGTCCTTTCTCGTTGGTTCTAATCTTATCGGCGAGTAAACCCTTAATGATTACTTATGACTATCCTATTTATCTTTCTTCCTACTTTTCTACAGACGATAGAATGCATAGGCGATCTAATAAATAGGCGAGGGCAGAGGCATGGCGACCCGATCAACGCTCAGCTAGACACAGAGGTTATCAATGCACTAATAAAAGTCACCAAAAACATCAACATATAAACTTTAATTAATGGGAAAGCAGTTTTAAGGGAGTGCAACCTTTCCGTTGTCACATTACACAAGCCACCAATCCTGATGAATTAAAGTTTACTAATACAATAAAACAAAACTACTTAATGAATTAAATACATGCAGGACCTTCTTACAGCTCTTGTATCTTCGTTCAAGGTGTGTCTTGTGCTGCTACTTCGACTGAATTCGTCCTAGGGTTTCTGTCTTCTCGTACTTAGCTAAATGTCGAACCCCTGAAATTCGTCTGGTCTTGGGGTATTTATAGTTTCTGTCTGAGGGTAAGATGCGGCGCATCTAATAAGTAGATGCGGCGCATTGACTTAACTTCGCCTGGGGTCCAAGATTAATATATTCAGGAATATTCGTACACCGCCAGAAGATGCGACGTAACTCCATTCTTAGATGCAGCGCATGTCCTTGCTGTCTTGGATCGTATCTTGTGACATCTTGATAGTGATGCGCCGTATGTAATAAGCGAGATGCGGCGTATCTGGAGCAGAATGTCTTGATCTTGTACATTTCAGTAGACTCTTAACTTCTTGCTTGTTTTGCTCCATAATTAGTCCAAAATCGCCAAGTTTCACATAATACTTGTTTTTACCTGAGAATTACAAAAGTAAACATTAACGTATCAATTCTCACAGATAATATAATAAAACAAGTCAAATAAATAGGATAAATGACGGTAATAAAATGTACTTATTTGAGTTCATCACATTCCTCGGTTTTTCGATCAAGTTGTTTAAAATATGATACATTTTCTTTTTCAAGTTTAACAAGAGCATTTTCATATTTTAAAACAATTGCAGAAGTCTCAGCTCGCAGTCTTTCATCGTCTTCAATAGAATATGTTTGTAAAATGATGGACATAATATCGGTCGACAAAGCATATGAATTGTTTAAGCAGAACGACCCGTTTTCACAAGCAAATCTTCTAACTTTTTGATTGTTTCTTCTTTCTCAATGGTTTCATCAAGAAGATCATTTTCTCTTTTTGAAAAATCTGCTTTCAACTGTTTCTTTTCTTTTTCAAGATCAGAACAAGTTGTTTTTTGTTTAGAAAGTTGGTTTTTTAAATCAGAAATTTTCGCGTTTAAGGATTTTATTTTCATGTTTAAGTTAACATCAAGTGTGTCAAACTTGATTTACAATTGTTTTTCTCTTAAAACGGAATTTTGATAACCAGTTTCTAATTCTGAATGTCGTTTGTTATTAAACTCAAAAGCTTTTTCGTTTTCTTTATACCTCTCAAGCTCAGCTGTCATTTTCTCATTCGCGGCCTTAACATCGCGATTGTCCTTTTTTACTTTCTCAATTTCAATACTATAGTTGTTCAATAATGATTCAAATAGAGCACGTGTTTCCTCATCATTCTCAGCATGCTGTGAAACTAAGCCTCCATTATGATTCATATCTGGAGTTGCCAAATCAATATTGCTACTACTTGGCGTGTCCAGGTATGTATCATAAGTGGGTGCTAGAATCTTAGAATGTTGTTCCTCATGAGGAGACTTATCAAATGTTTCATTATTGTGGCATGTATTGAATGATGGTACCTCAGAGACTGCATTGGTGTCATAAATAGGAGGTGTTTCAGAATCCGTGTCATACTTAGCCTCCTGAAGATTTGCCATGAATATGCAGTTTGCATCGATGTCTTCAATGTCTTCCATATCATCCATGAGAGCCATAAAATCATGTTCTTCAACATTCAACTGAAACCCTGCCACTTCCTTTTATGCCAATAGCAATGCTTTCTGTAGATAAGCTGGATCTTTCTTTTTTGGCTTGGTGGGACAGTTCCTTGTCATATAACCGACACCTTGACAGTTAAAACACTTTACCGGATTACCCTGATTCATATTTCCATATTTCCCAGCAACTTGAGCAACAACATTTCCAATCTGATTACCCACTGTTTGATTCCCAACATTCCGACCCCTCTGATTTCTAACAACTTGACCCATCTAACTCCCTGCATATTGACCCATCTGATTTCCTGCATACTGCCCTTGATTACCCATCTAAAATCTGGTAGCATATCCTTGCTGATTCCCAATAACTCCAACCATTTGTCCTTGTTGACCCATATTGAAACTCGGCTATGCAATCTGCCTGTTGCGAGTGTTCGATGAAATCCTTTGGTTGTTGTTAGTTGGTGTAGAATAGCGTCCTTGGAATGCCTTTGTCAAGTAAGTAAATTCTTGTGTCAAAGCAGCAGTAGACTCATCATTGTCAGTGAATTCTGGTTCTTGGAATTGTGGATATTGTTGTTGTGGAATAACATGTTGTTGTTGTGGGTAGAATTGTTGTTGTGGTATTACAGCAGTTTGTTGTTGTGGAACATATTGTTGTTGCATGTAGTTCTTAGTGGAAGATGAAGATGGTTGTGTATTCATTGGTACAAATGTTGGTGTTTGAGCAATTAATGCAAGAGGATCATGATTCTTTGCTAATCTTTTTTTCCTCACTTCATTAGCCTCAGCCTGGTTTTGCTTCAGAAAATCATAGAGCTGATCATAGTTCACCTGGTGTAGATCCTTGGTTTGGTTGACAATAGTGACATATCGTCCCCATTCTTCTTGAAGATTGTTGATGAACTTGATGTTGCTCACGATTTGTCTTGGTGTCAACTTGTTTCTAATTAGCTCATTCATTAGAGTGCAAAACCTGGTGTAGTATGATTCAATGGATTCTCCTGGAGTTGATGTAAACTTCTCCCATTCAGTTAGTAGCTTGTTTTCGACATCTTGTTGACCAATTTCTGTGCCATGACAAAGCCTTCTAACTCCTTCCCACATGTCATAGGCAGTTTCACAACTGTCGACAGTAGAAAAGATCTCTCGTGGTAATCCTAATTGGATTAAGTGCATTGCCATGTCATCAGCTGCAATTTGCTTTCTATCTTCTTCTGTGTATTCATCTTTTGATTGTTCATGAAAGAATGATAGAACAGGAGGTGTTCCATTTGGATCCCTAGGGTCTTGAATTTGACAAGGCCTGAAGGGTCCATTCTTAATAGATTGGAGCAGGAGTTTACCATCAGGTTTGGTTTTGATATAGCGAAGCATACGGCTTGTCCATGGAAGATATCCACCTTTTTCAAGCATAGGAGGACGGTTTTCTGCACTGGCTGCATGAATGTCTTGTTGAGTTGCCATTGTTGAAGTTCTGTATTATAAAGTTGATCTTGGATCGGTGCAACGATATAGGAGTTGTGTTTGGTGAAGGTTAAATTCAGTTGTTATAGTGAAATTCTGGTCTTAAACTTATGGTCGTTTGAAGTTTAGTCTTTAAAAATCAGGCAGAAGTCAATTCCGATGGACTATGTTGAATTCCGATGAACTTTGTCTAATTCCGATGGATTTTGCCAAATTCCGATGGGTTTTGATGAATTCCGATAGATTGCATGCAATTTCGATGGACTAGGGCAATTTCGATGAAACTTGGAAATTATACAATTTCGACAAAATCACAATTTCGGTGAAATTTCAATTTTGACAAAATTATACAATTTCGACAAAATTACAATTTCGACAGAAATGTGCAATTCCGATAAAATCTATCTAATTCGTACAAATTAGAAGATGTTTTCTTAGTCGAAGTATTCTACACACTTATGCAAGCACGAGAATATTGAGTTCTCGTTTGATCTCGAAGTAACCAAGTTCTAGCTGAATTCCGATAACTAGTACAAATCCAATTCCGACAAACCCTAGAAAATGAATTGCGACAAACCCTAGAAAGTGAATTGCGACAAACCCTAAAAATGAATTTCGACAAACCCTTACAAGTAGAATTCCGATAAACCCTTAAATATCTGAATTTCGAAAAACCCTTCAATCAATTTCAACGGATGAACTGCTTGAATGAGGATCAATATTATACTAAAGAACAAACTTTTAACCTGATTCTATCGATCAAATGCCTTAAAAAAACTCTTAAATCACTATAAAGATTCAACCTTTATCGCCTATAATTAACTTTGACAAATTTCGATAAAAAGCCAAATCTTTTTGCACGATACAAAACAAGATTTTTGATGATAATGAATCGATATAAATGCCAAAACTCACTAATAATAAGTAGATTACTATGAAAAACAGCAACTTTTAACCTCTAATACGTAAAAAACAAAGCTTATGATCAAAAAGTTTACGTTTTTATGGACAAAAAACGCAACTCTTTGTTCAACTTTGATCAAAAAACGAAACACACTCACTCCTAAATCGATGTTTGGCTAATGATACCACTTGTAGGACCTATGATCTAGCTACTTTATCACTCAATATAATCAATATAAGGCACGTATAGATCGTATGTATGTTGACACTAGAATGTTATGTATGCCGTATATATGTTGTAGAATAAGAGATGAAGAGAACATGTTTCATATATAAAACACACACATAAACACACACACACGTCCACATACAAATGAGGTGGTGTGTTACAAACATGCGATGCCTCATGGGCTTTCTATGGGCCGTGTACACTATGGATTGGACATCTATATCATCATACATAAAATGGACTAGCATAACTTAACTCTTAACCAATTAGCTTGGTCCAATCCATGAGCCCTTTGTCTATTTACTACGACACATTACAAAGTTGTAAATACGTAAATGACCATCACTTTTTATCAATGCTAACATATCCTGTGTGTTTGTTTGTTTGAGTCAAATGCTTTTATATTGTCAAATTAAATTTTTGCACGAACTCAGGTTTTAATATTTAAATTTTTATATAAAATTTCCATAGAACTGAATGTAGAATTTTGTCAGGTTCACCCTAACGGTGTCAGGACCAAAACCGGACGGCGTCACGTACTGTAGCACAAAATTATTTCAGATTTTTTGTTTGTCGAAAATCAATTTTTATGTCGAAAGTCAATTTGCAAGCATTATATCTTATTTGCTTTTTAGTTTTAGTCTAATGAATTCAAGCGTTGTATATTGTTTGCCACCGATTTTACGCGAGGTATATTTGTGTTTTTCTTAAGATTTACATGTTATATTGGACAAGGAGTACATCAAATGGTCTATCACATGCTTCTGGATGAGGATTTAACCGTACTTCCGTTCTTCGATCATACCGAGTAAACCAGGGGAGCATTAGTTTCTTTTGTATTCTTTTTATTTTTCCTTTACCGTTTTGGGTACTTTTAGAACATTAGAAAGAATGTTCAATTTAAGTGTAGGGAGGGTAAAAAGGGACACCGTAGAAACTATTTATGCATTTGTAGTTTGTCATGGTGTCATAAATATTGTGTAATAAACCGAAAGAAGAACTAGTAAAGATAATTTTAGTACCAAATATAATTTTTTTTATGGCATTTAGTAGTGACACTGGTTTCAAGCGTCTCATTGGATAGAACTTATAAGCTAGCATAAAAAAAATAAAAAAATAAAAAAATCCCTTCCACCCAAATACCACCCCCAAAATGTGAGGACGCATTAATTAGCATTCATTTTTAATGCTTGAATGTATCGGTAGTGTATTAGGTTCTAGAACTTACCTTAGTGATGCATCCCGAGACCTCTAGTGAGATCACATTCGTGTGATTAGGTTTACTAAGTGATAAGAGACATTAGGATTAACCCCGTTTTTAGCATTCGCTTGTTATAATTATGTTGACCCCTTGTTGCACTCATCTTTAGTGCAAGATACCCCTAGTAAAACCCTCTGAGCCTATCTTTTCATTTCTTTACACTCCACCACAAAAATATACACCCAAATCGCCTTAGCCCCTCACTTGTGCACTCATTTTTAGTGTAAATACTTCCATGTAAAAATATTAACCCTTCGTTAATTTTCTACTTAATTACATGGTTTATAAGTCGAGTCGTATCTTGTGTATACATTTTTGGGATGATTGGGACTCATGGTAGTATGTTATTTATGGAGTAATGGGGAAGAACGTCAAATTATTGCCCCATACGTAGGTTAATATTTAAGTACTCCACGTGTGTTGATCCTCTTAATTCGAGTCGTTAGTATCGTTAGTATGTTCATGTTCAAGTTATATTATCAATTTATTCATGCATTATTTTATTAAAGCAGATCAAAACGCTGACAGGGCAATAGTGTATGAGTAAAAAAATGAAATTGAGAAAAATATAAGAAATATACGGACCGCCATCCTGCTTATGTTTAAGTCACGAAAGTATCGAGAAAAGAAACAAAAGAGTTTGATGTAGAGTTCGTATTTGTTTATCGAGTCTTGCCTTAGCAACGCCCAGTTTGTACATGTTACTTAGATAATTAACTTGCTACCAATAAAAATTCCCCCATATCCTTTAACTGTTATTCCTTTACCCGACATCTAACGTTACAACCCGTGAAAAGACCTCTTTGATAGTAAATTCTAGGTGCTTACGCCAAAACGGTGGAGGTTTGATCCTTTATCAAGACTATGGTAACCTTTGCATTATATCTTGGTAGCGAGTGAATTTATTTTCATTTCCATTTGCATATCTATTTACCATCATGTACACCGAGAGATTGAGCGTATCCAAACACATATTGTGAAGTGCTAGTCTTATTTGTTTTGTACTTGATGACCGTTAAAGTGTATTGTCAAACGGGTTGTACCATAAACTATCTTTAAACCAGTGCTAAATGCCCCATAACTTGTAATTTTATTCGGATAAAAGCACATTTACTTGAAGACAAGCAAATCTCAAGTGTAGGGATAATTGATGAGGTGTAATTTCATACGGATTTTAGGGGTCATTTAGCCTTTGAACTCGTACATATTTGATCATATATTTCCCTAAATTGCTTCTTTTTTAGTTTTAGGTACTCGGGGGTGCATTTTCTGGGAAAGTGTAAGTCTTGGGCTCGATTGGAAGAAGAACGAAGAAAAAAGAGAACTCCAGCAACGTGATTAGGTCCCGTGACACCGTCACCTCCTTGTGGTGGGTGAGCGTGTGGAGACGGCTTGCGCCTTCGTCATAATTACATCGTGACACCGTCATAATATAGCAGTGGACAAAATGAAACCCTAATTGGCGGCGAGCTGGTGACGTCACAACCATAACGTGACGTTGTCACAACTAAAAAACTATAAAATACGAACGCTTTGTTTTCATTATTGTGTGTGTAACTTTGGAGGAGCTTTCACCTCCGAACCCTTGTCAGTTTCATAGAAAACATTTATTTTGTTTGTGTGGTTAATTTTTTATGAAAATTTCAAAAGGTGTCTTGATTGGTTCTTGATAACATTCTTACGATTAAATCATATTTTCAAAGTTTTGTAACTCGTTCTAACATTTTGCAATTCTATTGATTTATTTGTGTATTTTAGCATAAAAATGTATACAAATTTAAAATAAATAGTAAACGAGGTATTAAAATGTTGTGGAAGATACAAGAATTTGTAGTGTGTACATGATACATTAATACTTTTATTGTTTAAAATACGTTAATGAGTGTCTTATAAAATTTATTACAGAAAATATCATTCACGCATCATATGTAGTATCGATAAACTATATGCTAACATAAAGAGTTTAAGAAAACTTGTCGTTTTTTGATATGTACTCCCTCCATCCCAATTTTATTGTCACTTATTCTTTTTTCGGACGTCCCAAAATTATTGTCACATACCCAAAATAGAAAGTGAATAGATAGTGGAGTTTGGTTAAAGTTTACTATATTACTCTTGGTTGAAATTAATATTGCAAACTTTAAAGAAGTGTTAATTCATTTGACAAAAAAGTAAGAGAGATAAAGTAGTGATAGTTACATTTTTCTAAAAGAATATGTTTTTTGTCGGGTGACAATAATTTTGGGACGGAGGGAGTAATACCTTTACAACATTTTTGGCATTTGTTATTCTTTATCTTTTATTTATATATCAGATGATTTTGAAATCCTTTTTTGGAGGGTAATGTTATGGAAGCATTAGACATGTGAACTTTTTGTTCTTTTCTTCTATATATAATTCATCAATCATCTATCTACTAAAATCTAGCAGCAATAAGAGAAACTATTGAATACAATGTATCAAATATAATTTTTTTGTCACTTGTACCGATTTTTTCCCTTCTCCTCAGTATTTCTGACATTTGTTATTCTTTATCTTTTAGGTATGAGATGATAATGAAATGGGTTAATAGACAAATATGTTATCAAAATTTGCCAAATGTTCACCTAAGTTACTAAAGTTTAAAACGTTACAAATTAGTTACAAAAGTTTGGTCTCCGGTTACATAAGTTACTAAACCTTTTAAATGATGACATGACTTATTTTTTAAGTACAAAACAGTCCTTGTCGTAGGCGGGTTTCACGTATTTAGTCCCTATACTACTATTTCTGTTAGTTTGACCGTTTTTATATGTTTTCATACGTTTTTATTCGTTTTTATCCGTTTTCATACGTTTTTATCTGTTTTCGTACTCCGTTTTCGTTCTTTTTTTTTTTACGTTTTCGTCCGTTTTTCTTACGTTTTCGCCTGGTTTTATCCGTTTTTGTATGTTTTCATACGTTTTTATCCATTTTCATCTGTTTTTATACGTTTTCGTCCGTTTTTCTTACGTTTTCACCCGTTTTCTTATATTTTCATACGTTTTCGTCCGTTTTTATTCGTTTTCAACCGTTTTTATACGCTTTCGTCTGTTTTTATATGTTTTTATTCACATGACTTATTTTTCAAGACATAGTTTTTTTACGTTTTCATACTTTTTTATCCGTTCTAATACATTTTTATCCATATTTATGTGTTTTCATCTATTTTTATATGTTTTCGCTCGTTTTCTTATGTTTTCATATGTTTTGTTATGTTTTCATAAGTTCTTACGTTTTTGTCCGTTTTTATACGTTTTCGTCCGTTTTTATTCGTTTGAAAAAGTATAAAAACGTAAGAAAACAGATAGAAACAGATAAAAAACGTATTAAAACAAATAAAAATATATGAAAATGTATAAAAACAGCCGAAAACGTATAAAAACGGACAAAAATGTATGAAAACAGATAAAAACATACTAAAACATAAAAAAATGGACGAAAACGTATGAAAACATAAGAAAACGGGCGAAAACGTAAGAAAAACGGACGAAAACATATAAAAATGGATAAAAACGGATGAAAACGTATAAAAACGGGTAAAAACATATGAAAACGTATAAAAACGGATGAAAACGTATAAAAACGGTCGAAAACGGATAAAAACGGATAAAAAAACGGACGAAAACGGATAAAACGTACGAAATGGATAAAAACGTATGAAAACGTATAAAAACGTATGAAAACGTATAAAAACGGGTAAAACCATATGAAAACGTATAAAAACGGTCAAACTAACAGAAATGGTTGTATATGGACTAAATCCGTGAAACCCGGCTAACGACAAGGACCGTTTTGTACATTAAAAATAAGCAATATCATCATTTAATAGGTTCGGTAACTTATGTAACCGGAGACCAAACTTTAGTAACCTATTTGTAACGTTTTAAACTTTAGTAACTTAGGTAAACATTTTGGCAAATTTTGTTTAACATATTTGTCTAATGAAATCCACTTTTGAAGGGTGATATTATTACGGAAGCATGCATTTGACATCTGGTCTTTTATTTGTTGTTATCTTCTAAAAATGATTAATCATCTATCAATTAAAAGAAAATATTAGCTCCCTCCGTCCCATATTAAGTGTCCACTTTCCAAATGCACAAAGTTTTAGGAAATTCCACTAACTACACTATCCACCAATCAAATATCACTATTACCCACTAAAGTCTCTTCTCATTGGTTGAAATATTCCCTGGACACTTAATTTGGGACATCCCAAGATTCCATTATGGACACTTAATATGGGACGGAGGGATTAGCTTTGAAGAAACTATTGAGGACAATGAATAAAAGGATTTGTTTCTATCAATGAAAGAGAGGATATATGCATTGATTGTTATGGAATAGGTTTCTTGCAAGTATTTAATTGAAAGCTTAATGGTAACAGAAACTCAATTTCAATTTATTTTTTAAACGGCCAAAGTGAAATTCAAACTTTACATTGTTGCCTATTGCAACATTTGTATATCATCATGCATGTGTAGCTACTTTCTTCTTCCACGTATTTCGTAAAAGGTGTGGTAATTAGTTAAGTGCTTAAATACCCACAAATCATGACTAACTATAGGTGAACACTTTTCTAATGGCTTTTTTTTTTTTTTTTTTTTTTTTTTTTTTTTTTTTTTTTTCAAATTGAAATTTGTGGACCTTAAGAAACATCATGAATGAGATGCGGTGCTAAGTTGAATATTGTACAGAAAAAGAGCAAATGTCATAAGCTATAGTTCCATTCTATTTCTCTCGTGTACAAGCTAAGTGGGTCATGTCTATGCAAATAAACAAATTAATCCAACTAATCTTACATAAATATAAACATGCACTACCCATGTTGTTATGCTTCATTTTGTACCAAAACATCATTACAAATGGAATTATTTGGGACCAAATCAGTAGCCATTTTTCTTGTTATACTCTCATGCCACACATATAACTCCTTGGCCCGAGGTGTTCGTTACCACCAAAACCTGGCCGCAGAGTTCCTTGTTCCACACAACAGAGCCCGAGCCGAAGTTGGGGTACAACCTCTCAGATGGAACAATAGTTTGGCAGCCTATGCTCATAGGTATGCATACCATATGCTTGGCAGTTGTGACCTGCGTCACTCGGAAGGCCCTTATGGGGAAAACCTAGCCGAAGGATATGGTAACCAATTCAGTTGCAATGATGCAGTTAACCTGTGGGTTGGAGAGAAAGAATACTATGATTATGATTCAAACTCGTGTGTTGGAGACGAGTGTCTCCATTACACACAAGTGGTTTGGCGTGATTCAGAACGCCTTGGTTGTGCTAAACTCAAGTGTCGTAACGGTTGGTGGTTTGTTATATGCAGCTATGACCCCCCGGGGAATTATGAAGGTCAACGCCCGTATTAAACTTATTAGATGCCGAGGTGCACCATCTATATATATCGATCAATGTTTTTATTTACGGTCATTGATAAATCCTCCTGCTACATGGTTTATAGTTAGTAGGGGTAGTAGAAATATATGTTAGAATTATATATGCTTTTATAATTTATATCCTGACATCATTTACCATGCATGTAATGATGTTAAAATGATAATCTTGTACCTCGGCCCTTTTGAACTAATTTTTGTAATTTGTTAATGTCTAAATTTATTTCCAACAACTGTAATCTTATATTATTCTTTAATATTTGCATAATCATGTAAGTTTAATTTATTTATATGCCATCAAAGATCCAATTTCTTTGATGTTTTATTTCTTCTCGGTAAAGCACAAGACCGGTCTTAAGCCGGACAAAAAAAGCTAAGTCTAGTCACGAATATGTCTGCCCCTAGACAAACCAGCAGTCGTGCAACAATCTTAACCTTGGTTCATAGTTTTTCTGAACGTAAATTACAGTAGAATATTACGAGTATATACTTTTGTATCTATAAATACTGAATTTTTATATACAGGAAATATATGTTTGGAGTTTTTGCCTAGATGGTAGTACTTCGAAAAAGTATTTACTAATGTATTGTAAATCTAAAACTATTTACCAACTAACTGTATCTTTATATTTAATTTAATATAGAAGTTATGTCACGTACAATCAGTTTCTTCTTTTTCTATTAGCTAGTGTCTTGTTTACACTTTTACACAAACCCATGTATTAAAATTATAATTTCATTCGATAAATGGCCCTTAACGCCCACTCAACACCATTTGTGGAATAGCCGCAATAACGAGTTAAAATTGCAAATGGAACCAACAAAGAGTTCAAATCGCGAATGGAACCGCCCTGATCATTAATATTAAACCAAATCAGACATGATGAAAACAAAATTACAAAATAATTTATTTCCTCACCTAACCGATTACTGATAAACTCTCACCAACAACGACACATGCTACATACTATCATTTAGATAAACCGATACATCAACTGAAAGATAACCGTAAACTAGCTATATCAAATCCATATTAGCAAGCGCAAACTGATTTTGTATTTTTGTGTGTGGTGCATATTATTATTGATCCGATTCAAAACGAAATCCTATCTAATATGGAACGGTAAATCGTTTGTTTATGTGTCTTTACAAACCGAACAGAAACATGTGCATTGATTGGTCGTCAAAGTAAGTTGAGTGACAAAAGGGCTTGATCATTGTATTGGTACACATGAAGTCATTAATTATTATACGGGGTTTAACGTTGTTAGTGATGCGTATGATATTTTGTTATTGTTTTACCTTATATATAATAACATTTATTAAATAAGATTGAATAATTCAAGAGATTACCATGTTTTAGTAAATACGTTAAAGAAAACAACATATTGATAATTACTTTTTTCAACTACTATAGTTTTGGCAATAACTCAATATGTTTGGTTTATCTCTTTAAAGGTATATAGTTTGTCTTTAACGATTCATTGATTGTATGGAAAAGTTAGTAAATTTTGTCATATTTACGTGTAACTTTACTCAACTTGCGTTATTATTTATTCAAGACTTTTGTCCATAAAAAATTTCAAAGAAAAGATATGAACTGTATTATTTTTAGGTTAGGACAATAATAAGTGAGACCCAGCCCCATCCTGAAAGGACTAATTCAAGGTCAACGAGCCATCGGCCATCGAGTTTTAAAGAGACTGGCATGGTTTTCCGGGAAACGACAGTACCATACCGGACCGGGCTAATTGAAAAATCGAGGCAGAACAAATCTTCCCAAGATGGGTCTAACAGATTGGGCCAAGGACCAATTTTGGGATGCTTTGGGCCTCTCTAGTTAAATGATTTTAGATATAAAGTCGATTTGAATCATTAAAAGAATTGCTAATTTTAAAGATATGAAGTTTCTGTTAAAGTATATAATACATAAATGTTAAATTGAATGCACTTTAATGTTTTCACAAGGACAATGCAAATTATGTTAGCAATCTTATTTTTTAACTAGTCTGTTATCGTAATCAAACATAATTATTACATGATACATTCTATAAATACCAAGTCTCACCTTATGATCCATATGCACTAAGACACCATTACTAATGGAGCTAGTTACGATCAAATCACTAACCATTTTTCTCTTGATCATCTCAGGTTTCATTAATCTTGTATTTGCCTCACGATTGGACTTCCTCATACCTCATAACGAAGCCCGAGCTCAAATAGGGGTGCAGCCCCTCACGTGGAACAAGACCTTGGAAGCTTATACTCGTTGGTACACTCACGAGAGACTCGAGGATTGTGATTTGCAACACTCGGAAGGACCTTATGGTGAAAACCTAGCTGTAGGTTTTGGTGATCAATTTACAACAAATGAGGCTGTTAACATGTGGGTTGGGGAGAGGCAAAACTACGAGTATGAGTCAAATTCATGTCTTAGTGATGGGTGCCTTCACTATACACAAGTAGTTTGGCGTGATTCACTTTGACTTCCACGCGAAGGGTATGCGTTAATAAGTTGTGCAAATATGTTTGTTAGGTCAAAACATTTTGGTGTGTGTTCATATCCGAATCTGGATAGTTTTCATGTTTGATTTTTCAAAGAGCACTTGTGTGTGTTTTTAGTGGATGGCCTTCTGGGAGGAGCTTTTATGCTCATGAAAGACCATGGTGAATTTTTGGTATGAGTTGTAGAGCTTATTTTGTTGTGATTTCATGTGGGTAGAAGTACCCCAAAAATCTGCGTATTCTGAAAAAGTGTATGCAAGGGATTTAGTGGGTGTAAGTGTTTGGTAGTGGTTAGTATGGAGTCTAGGTGACCCATGGTGGTTTACATGAACCTTAGACATCCATCATATGTGTGTTACATGGACTATAGCTTTTAGCTTGGTTGCGTGTAATGTGAACTTATTTTGTTGTATAGATTTGTGATTGATAATTTGGAAGCTGCAAAGTTTGAGGTGAGTTTCATAGTCCCATTTTTACTTTGTTTTAACTTGGTATGGGAATGATGCTTGTGTTGAAATATTTTTGAGCTACTGTGATTATGTGGTCGTAAATGCATGGACTTGTAAGTGTTATTATACGTGTATTGCATGTTATGAGATTATTGTGTAGTGATTCTGTGTGGTCCATTTGGAGGGTAGCTATGCTCCCATTATCCAATTGGAGAGTAGTAGCTCTACTCACTATTATTCTGTGTGGTCTGATCAGAGGGTATGGTTTACCCATTATTGTGAACTTGGATCGTGGGCGCGTTCCGTCCCAATTGATGTTGGATATTGCTATTTGGATCGTGGGCACGTTCCGTCCCTTATGTCCCTTAAGTGGTTATGTTGGTTGAATGATTGAGTTTGCATACTATCTAGTATAATGACTAGTCTTATTGTCCTGCTATGTTTTATAATCACAGTGAACTGGTTGCCTGAGATATATTATGTGTCTTAAACCTATGAACCTCACCAACATTATGTTGACGTTTTAAGCATCATTTTCAGGTGAGCATTCTAAGGCTAAGGTAGAGGGAAGCGACTAGATGAGATTTAGTTGCATTTGAGAACGATTTATCTTCATGTTTTGATTTAAATATATTTGATTTTGATTGTGATACTTTAATGTCGTTCGACTAGTACTTTATGTTCTATTGAAGATATCTTTTGGAGAGTTGTTTCAGTTATTTTCTTTTGGGGTATTGTTACGACACTTCGTGTCTGTACTTTGCTCTATTTATGTGCATGTAGTAATTCTCTATTTAGACACAATGTGTTGTGATGATATCCATGAAGTTACACTCGCGTTTCCGCCTTGGCGAGGTGTGACACCTCGGTCACAAACTCCTTTACCGAGACGTAACTCTAGAAGACAAAGTTATCCAAGTAACCATCCCGTAACTTAGAATGACCGTCATCTACAAAGTTACTTACCATGGGAAATTTTTCCTCCGTTCCAACATCCCAACCAAATGCAACTAATGCATGGGATGTTTAATGCTAACAAATTTGGACCCATGAGATATTGGGGACCAAATCTTTGAATGTTTGTCTTATTCAATAGATATGCTTGGGAATCGACTTGGAGCCTGACGAATGGGTCAAGGATAGTGGATGCACAAATTATATGACGGGTAATCGAAGTCTTTTCTCATCATACAAAGCATACAATGGAGGTAATGTCACTTTCGGTAGCAAACTTAAGGGCAACATTATTGGCAAAGGTACGATCACTCAAAACTCCCTCACTATTAAAAATGTAGAGCATGTAGAAAACCTAGGATTTAACTTACTTAGCATTAGTCAAATGGTAGATAATAAATGTAGAGTTATATTCTCCGAAGAGGGTAGTGAGACCATTAAGGATGGTAAAACCATAGGCAAGGGAGTTAGGAGAAATGGCTTATTTGTCATGAAAATAGGAAATAAGCCTCAGGATAGGATATGCTTAACAACCATAGATGATAATTCCACTCTATGGCATAGGAGGTTAGGTCACGCCAATATGCGATTGATACAATCATTGGCGTCTAAGGAACTAGTTAGAAACCTACCTAAGATTAAGTTTGATAAACATTTTTGTGACGCTTGTAAAGTTGGAAAACAAGCTCATTCTAGTCACAAAGCTAAGAATATGGTCTCGACCTCTAGGTGCCTAGAACTACTTCACATGGACTTATTTGCTCCATCCGCCGTACGGAGCTACGGAGGAAACTACTACATCTTAGTGATAGTTGATGACTACTCTATGTACACTTGGACTAGATTTCTTAAGAATAAGACACAAGCCTTTGAAGAATTCGAGGTCTTTAGTAAGAAAGTTCAAAATCAACTAGGATGTACAATAGTTTCCATTAGGACGGATCATGGTCGGGAATTTGATAATGAAGTGCAATTTTGAGCATATTGTGATGCTAATGGTATTACACACAATTTCTCAGCTCCACGCACTCCACAATCAAATGGGGTAGTTGAGCGGAAAAATCGTACTCTACAAGAAATGAGTAGAACGATGTTGAATGAACAATCAATTCCGCAAAAGTTTTGGTGTAATGCGGTGGACACCTCAACTTATATACTTAATAGGATTCTAATTAGATCTATCTTAGGAAAAACCCCATATGAAATCATGAAAGGTAGAAAACCTACTCTTGATTACTTTAGAGTGTTTGGAAGCAAGCGCTTCATACTTAACACTAAAGATTACCTCACCAAGTTTGACCCAAAGTCTTACGAAAGTGTTTTCCTAGGTTATTCCCAAAGTAGTAAAGCCTATGTAGTCCTAAACAAAGAAACCATGAAAGTCGAAGAATCACTCAACGTGACATTCAATGAAAGTCCTCCACCAACTAAGACATCACCCTTGGTGGATGATGACTTAGATGAGGATGAAGCCATTAAGGTCAATGGCAAGAAACCTTTAGAAGATGACATTGAGGATGAAATAGTTGAAGTTGATGAAGTTGTCAACATTATGGAATCCAAGAACCATCCTATTGAAAATGTCATAGGAAACCTAAACCAAAGAACCCTTAGTCAAAAGCCCAAAACAAAAGTATTTTCTTTTGTTTTATATCAACCGTAGAACCTAAGAATGTGAGTGAAGTCATTAAGGATGAAAGTTGGGTGGTTGCCATGCAAGAAGAACTTAATCAATTCACCGCAAACAAAGTTTGGGATTTAGTACCTGCACCTAAGAATCAAACAATCATAGGAACTAAGTGGGTGTTTAGGAATAAGCTCGACAAAAATGGCGTCGTAACTAGGAATAAGGCAAGGTTGGTAGCACAAGGCTATAACCAACAAGAGGGAATAGACTATGATGAAACTTATGCACCCGTAGCTAGATTAGAGTCCATTAGGATACTCCTTGCCTATGCATGTGCCTTTGACTTTAAATTGTACCAAATGGATGTGAAAAGTGCATTCCTAAATGGTTATATCAATGAGGAGGTATAAATTGCACAACCTCTGGGATTCGTTGATTTCTTGAAACAGAATCATGTTTATAAACTCAAGAAAGCTTTATATGGTCTCAAACAAGCTCCAAAAGCTTGGTACGACAGACTAAAAGCATTCTTGATAGAACATGAATATACCATGGGAGTGGTAGATAACACGCTTTTCACAAAGAAACGTAATTCACATCTCATCATTGTTCAAATATATGTTGACGACATCATATTTGGCTCAACTTGTCTAGAATTGTGCGATGATTTCTCTAAAATCATGCGCGATGAGTATGAAATGAGCATGATGGGCGAATTAAATTTCTTCCTTGGTTTACAAATTAAACAAATGGAAGATGGTATCTTCTTTAACCAATCTAAGTATAGTAAGGAAATGCTTAAGAAGTTTAGTTTAGAAGAGTCTAAGCCCATGAAAACTCCCATGTCCACGAAAATAAAACTCATGAAAGATGAAGAATGTGAGTCCGTGGATAGCACTAAGTATAGAGGTATGATAGGAAGTTTACTATACCTCACGGCAAGTAGGCCCGATATCATGTTTAGTGTCTGCCTTTGTGCTCGCTTCCAAGAGGATCCCAAAACCTCTCACCTTGAAGCGGTTAAGCGTATCTTCCGATACATTAAAGGCAATATACACTTGGGATTATTTTATCCCAAGGGGACCGGTGTAGAAACTGTTGTCTATGCCGAATCTGATCATGCGGGAGATTATGTGGATCGAAAGAGTACGAGTGGCGTTTGTACCTTCATGGGCTGTTGTCTAACTTCTTGGTTCTCCAAGAAACAAATGGCTCTTGCTATCTCCACGACCGAAGCCGAGTACGTAAGCGCCGGAAAGGCATGTCAACAAGCACTATGGATGAAACAAGCCCTTATAGATTATGACATCCATCTAGATGACGTCCCAATTATGTGCGATAATAAACGTGCTATTGACTTGAGCAAAAACCCCGTTCAACACTCCCGTACTAAACACATCGAAATTCGCCACCACTTCCTTCGTGATAATGTTCAGAAAGGAAATATTTCTATTGAGAAAGTTCCTTCTCAGGACAATATCGCAGACATCTTAACCAAACCTCTCAAACGAGAATCCTTTAACTACCTCCGTCTAGGTCTAAGAATGATGGAACATATTCCATAAATCTCATGACTCTTGAAGTCATCTCGTGTGTCTCGTTTCGTCTAGTTTAGGTTCCCCTCGTCAAAAGAATTTATTAGGTATAAATTCTTTCCTCGTGTCAAAAAGTCTCACAAAACAGCGAGACTCATTCGTCAAAAATCAAAATAGGACAGAAAACCATCCCAGTAGATCACGGCTCCACTAAATGTGGCACGGCACCGTTAAATTTAACGGTACCGTGGAACCGTGTATCTGGCACATTCCGTATTTCAGTCCCCTTTTCCCACACTACTCATTTCAAAACCTATCTACTTCTGCAACTGCTGTCATAACCTTACCTCACAACCCAAAACTCAATCACACCCCTTCAAGATCATATTCAAGACATTGTCTTTCAAGATTCTCAATCATTTCCACTTTTTCAACACTAATTGTAAGTTTTCTTACTCTAATTTTCTCTAATTTTGAGTCTAGGGTTTGTTCATTAATGAAAATTGAATTGGGGTCTTTCAATTTTTACTAGGAAACTTTCAATTAGAAGTCATCAACACTAAAATATTTCAAAATCTTTCAAGAATCTCACGAAACTAGGATCATGAAACATTTTTCATGCATTGTTGATGCAAACTAAAAACGTTTTCTCATGCATACATGATCTCACGAATATTGATCGAATTACATAATCAATATGTATTTTTTGATATATTTGTTTGAGCAAAAGTAAAATTAGGAGTGTTTGGGTAATCTCATTATTTTCTTTTGAGTCGAGATTACCGCACCTCCACATAGTTTGCATATAGGCACACACTAGACATGTGTATGTAATGCAACTATTCTTAGCTCTAATTTTTCCTAAAAATTTTATTATAGGAAACAAAAATGTCTCATGAATATGATTTTGATCATCTTCTAACTGATACCTACACACCCGAAATTTCTCGTGAACCTACAACACCCGGTAACCACATTCGTGCCTATGTCAATCTTGAAACCCGTCGGTTTCATGAAGGTCGTGTCGTTGATCCATCCCTAATCTATCATCGGGACATCAACACTTCATTTAGAGCTATAGGATTAGATTGTTTACTCCACATCAACGAGCACATTTGTCCTCATTTTGTGTTGGAGTTCTTTCGAAAAGTCGAACTCGTACGTAACGAGGATCAATCTTTGTCACTTTGGTTTTGGATCCAAAGTTTCAAATTTGTCTTAACCCTTGAGCAATTCGCTCAAATCCTTCGTATTCCCAATCATGGGCAATGTGCCTATACTGAAGATTGGTGTCTTGAGTCCCTCTTCAACTATCGTGAAGAGGATAGTCCATATTGCTCCTACATACCCTCTCCAACCGAACTTACCAAACTCATTCGTAATCACAAGTATTCCTCCTCTTACCCAAATCCAACAAAAATCCGTCTGGATGAGGTCCGTCATGAACTACTTTCTTGGGCAGTCATCCTGCGAGAAAATGTTCTAAGTCTAACAGAAAATCATGAGCAACTTCCGGCGTGTTGTGCTAATATGATTTACTGTCTCCTAACCCAACAACCATACAATCTCGCCTACTTCTTCGCTAAGCGAATTGTACATCTCAAGGGAAACAAAAATAAAATGATACCCTATGGGATGTTCCTAACCCGTCTCTATCACCACTTCATAACCTTTCACCCTTACCTTCATGGTCCTCAATACTCACTTTTCATACCCGTCATGAAACCCATAACTGAGTCATATGTCTCATCCATTCTCATTTCCGAATCCTCCACCCACTATGCACCCTTTGATGATCCTAATCATGAGAATGAGATGCTTGTTCAAGACGAGAATGTGACAAGAACGGGAGAATGCTCAAGCCATAAGTAGTTATGAAAGGATTTATATCTCTTATTAGGGTTTATTCTTAATAGATCATATTAGGAGTTAATACTCTTAATTATCTTGCATGCTTAACATTAAATCCTTCACTTTGCATGAATATTCTATTTGGATGATAGTTTATCTTGTCCTTTATGCTTGCATGCTTATGCTTATCTTGGCAATCTACATGATAACCTTTATGTGCTAGATATATCTTAATATGGGACATATTAGGAAAATAAGTCTTTAGTGACTTTAGGCACTATCATTTCCAGGAACTAGTTCCCCTAGAAAACATTCCACTAGCTGCCCATAACTTGCCTGAACTGGAAAATTCGTGACTACAGTGTCAAGGTACCGTTAATAGGCCACGGTACCGTTAAATTTAACGGTACCGTGTGATATTTAATGGTACCGTGCACCTATTTCACGAATTTTCATTTGTTCCTCCTACAATCCCTGCAACCCTAACCTCAAACCTGCAAATCTTAAAACATCACACACACCATAAGATTCCCTTGCTACACAATAGGACACTCCCATCCACTTTAATTCAAATTTCATCCATCTTGCCTATATAAGGCTTCACCCTTGCAAGTTTATCTTGCACTTCATCTTCAACCTCTCATCACACACACACCATGTCCTCCACACAAGGATCGACCACTCACATCTCAAAGAAACCTAGAATAACCGTAAAACCACCAACAAGACCACTCTTTGTGGATCTTACAAAAGATGATGAAGCAATGACACCACCTTCCCAAGCCACTCCCAAATCACCATCACCACCTAACGCACCCTCCAAAACATCATCTTCCTACACAACATCTTCATCATCTTTCAACACCACATCATCAATGGAGTACACACTATCTCCCATAACTCGATTGGACTATAACATGCCAACTCCATCACAAACAAACTCACCACCACCTCCTTCCCCTATCATGGCACAACCCATCCAACCCCATCCCTTTGATCTACATAGTGCCAATTGCCTATGTTGCCTCCACAACCGTAACCTCATCTTCTCCTTGAGAGATGAAATTCACTTCATGTTCTCCTATGTGGAACACCTCTTAACACCACCACCACCCCAAATGATGACACCATCTCCACCACCTACTAGCCAACAAAACTAGACATGTTCATGTTTAGTTTTTCACTAATAAATCATTAGGAACCCTCTTGGAAATGAAGCTTGCCTCTAGTCATTAGGGATTTATGCTTCTAATTGTCTCTTGTTATCTTCATCATGTAGTCATACCTATGTATGACACTTGTTTTATGAATGAATGGTCTCTTTTCTATGGTTATCTCATCATTTTGTGAGGCTTGGCTACTTGGTTATTTTCTTTAATGCTTAGATATTTGTCTTAAGTGCTACTTGTTAGATATTGTATATATGTCTTCTAACTTTGTTTTGTAGCATGACTCATTGCTCGATGCCTTGGTGTTCTCCAAATGAGGGGGAGTATACATCAAGGGGGAGCCTTACAACCTTTTTGCTTCGACAAAAAGGGGGCGAAATGGGATTAAACTCATTAAAAACTTGTTAAAACTAATTTTAACTTAAAATGAGTTTATGTTTTGTCATCATCAAAAAGGGGGAGATTGTTGATGCAAATAATATTCTAAAAACGTTATTTATATCTTTCGATTACTTCACGTTTTAAGGATGACAAAATGTGAAATCACATTACGTTAAAATTAACGTAAACAAGTTTTTAATCGGAAGACCCCGTTTCTACGCAAACCACTCTAGAACAAATTTACAAACTTGACAAATGATCAAAGAAGTAAATTTTGGTTTTAAGATTTCACATTTTAATGTGACAAAACATTTTTTCAAAAATATACATGACAAATTTTTTTTGAATATTTAAGAAATGTTTTAATGGAAAAATAAGTTTAAATTACATAACAGCTATTTTTCCCCCAAAATCAGCTCCAAACTTCCCCAAATAAGTTTTCACAAGAAAAGACAAAAATTGGAGCGTCTTTGTCTGGGACGGCTCCACGGTTCCACTAAATTTAGTGGAGCCGTGGGTGATTTAGTGGAGCCGTCCACCTGTAACGTTCATATTTTCTTTGCCTATAAATACCAACCCACTTTAAAGATTTTAGGCATCCTTTTTCACACAGAACTTTCTGAGTTCAAAACCCTCTTCACACTTTCTTTCTTTGATCATTTAGATTAGTTTTTCTTTTGTTCAAGAGTGATCCTATCATCCCATCAAGTGATCCTTTTCATTCCTCTTCAATAGCAAGAGAAGAACACAAAGTATCCAAGAAGATACAAAGTGTTATCATTCCTCTTCAAGTGCAAGAGAAGAGCTTAAAGTATCCAAGAAGATACAAGAGTTATAGTTGTTAGGTTTATTGTAACATTTGTTACATACTTGATTGTATCATAGCATACATCAAGATCATTTTTCTTTTGTGAGAGTGTGAGTGAAGATCATTGTGATCTTATAAGAGATAGTGAACATCTCTTGAAGCCATTGGGCTTGTGTGATTGATCAAAGGATCTAGAGTAGATAGAATAGGTTGAGTGAAGTGAGAGTTGATCATTGTGATCGTGTAGAGATCTTGGTGATCTCTTGAAGCCATTGGGCTAGTGTGTGTGATCAAGTGGATCGTGGTAGATTGGTGCTAGCTAAGATTAGCACTCGACATCTAGCTTAGTGTCGGAAATAGGATAAGCGACGTGTACGGTTTTCTCCGCCTTGAGGGAGGTTGTTGACATAGTGCTTGAAACTCTCGAGTGTGGTACTCGGGGAGTGGAGTAGGGCGAAGAGGTGCTTCGTAGCCGAAACACTATAAATCCTTTGTCCCAGTTTGATCTTTCCAACTCTTCTCTTTACTTACTTTACTTATTATTAGTTAGTTTAGTGTGTAGTTCATATTGGTGTTGATTGATTACACATAAGATTCGAATCAAGGTTTTCAATAAGTAGACTTTTAAGAAGTTTTCAAAAGAGCTTAAAAACTGGTAAAACTATTCAACCCCCCTTCTAGTTTTCCACATGCTTTTGTTACTTAATCGCACCAAAGTATGTTTGCAAAGTATATGTAGCCAAAAACAGGAAAAAGGAAGAAAAAGTGAAAGAATGAGGAAGAAGGAAATATTTATGATCATACGAAGATTCTCGTGTCCAGAACCACATTCCAAAAAGGCATTTCAGAGAATAAAGGTCCAAGTATTCATCATTCCAAGTTGACAAAGTTCCAAGACAAAGAAAAGACCAAGTTCTATAAGAGAGATACAAGCCAAACACAAGGAAGTCCAAGATTTGCATTATAGGACATCTCCATCCGATCGGATGCAACCCGCAACCGATTCGGATGGAGGAGGTAAAAGAAGACCAATCGATCGGTTGGAGCCAATACCGATCGGTTGGATGTGACCTGTAATTCCAAACTTCATCATTAAGTGTCCCAACTTATTACTCATGATTCTAGGTCATTCCCAAAGTGTTTCTAGTCCCTTCTACTCTGCTTGGAGGCCAAGTTGCAGCATTTAAGTCCCTAAGCCTTGAGAATAGTATAAATAGGGCCATTTGTGAAGTGTTTAGACACCAATTACCAAAACCAATTCATACACAATTACCAATTAACTCTCTACTCATCAACCACTCTCACAAAAGCTCTAAATTTCGTCCTTAGAAGTCCAGGAAACTTTGGAAGTCCAAGAAGTCAACATTGGGAAGTCAAACTCTCAAGAAGTCAACACCAATACTTGTGGTATCATTACATTATCATTTGTAAACTTATTTCAATCATTGTAATACTTTTAATCATGATTTCTATTGATCAAAATTCTGAGTTTATGTTCATGTTTACTATGAGTAGCTAGTGCCTTTGTGCACTTCCTTAGATGATGTTTATTACTTAATGATTTGCGTATGGTTGTGATAACATGTTTTAATTCAATTTCAAGTTAATTCTAAGATCCAATTGTGGTTAAGTTTCATAGTGACATTTGTTAATCAAGTTTGACTAGTTGTTAATAATGCTAAGGGTCGAAAGACTTATTGTTATCCAACTAGTTATAATAATTTGTCTATGAATGATTGTTATTACCCATTATTCTTGGTTTAATAAAGAAACTTAATTGTGGTTGTAATAAGAATACTTTTGTCTATCAACTTGGATTGATTGAAAACCACTTTAAAGGTCGAAAGATTAGTTGTTTGCAATCAATTGTGACCTTTTGTCTATGATCAGTTACCTTTTGCATTGACCATTTCCTAAGCGTATTTGATAAAACAAAAGACTATTTTTGTGTTTAAGTTTGTTAATCCAAACTTGTGAACCTTGAATTGATCTTGAATTGATTGGTTAATCGTAGTGCTTGTTTTTATGAACTAAAATCTTGACGAAGGTTTAACTTGTAAGAACAATAGATTAGTTCACCAACTAATTATCACAACCAACATGTTATCGAAAGTTATCACAATCATGTTTATCGAGAGTAGTAAACTAGTCTAAGCAAGTGTAGTTTTAATCATTTGAAGTATTATATTTTCATCATTGCTTGTTTAAGAGATTTACTTTTAGTAGCTTACAATCCGATTCACTCACAAATCCCTGCGAACGATCCCGACTTACCATCATAATCTTGCTATAGCGGACGAGTTCACTTGCTCGTATGTGTTATTTCTAGATTCAGTAATTCGACCTTTATAAATTTAAAACTTGTACACACACGTAACATATCAAGTTTTTGGCGCCGCTGCCGGGGATTTTGATTGTGTTTCTGTAAGTTTTAGAAGTCCATTTCTTTCCAAGTTCGTTTTCGAAAAAAAAAATAAAAATCCGAGACTCCCATCCGATCGGATTTCCATCCAACCGATCGGATCCCAAAATAAAAGTTTACCGAGCTGACCATCCGATCGGAAGCCCTTATATCCGATCGTTCTTCTTTCAAACCCAATTTTCCGAGAGCGCCATCCGATCAGTTTCCCATTCATCCGATCGGTTCTTCAAATCTGATTTTCCAAATTGTTTTCATTCTTCGCTCGTGTGTTTAGACATTGCCTCGATTCTCTTGGGAATTGTATGAACACTCGATCAACTGGAGTAGAACCAATTTCACCTCTTTCCGATCCCGAAAGTTTAATTCGAATAAGAAGAAGAAGAAGAACACCCTTTGTTCCTTTAGCCAACCGTGTACCAAGAGTACCAAACCCACCGTTTGATAACCTTTTTGAAGCCAAAGTAGTTTATAACCCATTCACTGATCAACCTTTTCCCATGGCTGACGATCAACCCATGTGGGCCGCCAACCGAGCCGTAGCACCCACTCTTGGATCTGCTATTATTCCGGTTAACCTTGGTAACAATTTCACCGTGAAAGGTCACCATCTTTCTATGATCAAAGACCGTCAATTCGATGGCCGTTCGAGGGCCGATACGCACAAACACATTGCCGAATTCATCAAAATTTGTGGCATGTTCCGATATGGCGACACCGATGTCGACACCATTAAGCTCAAACTTTTTCCATCATCACTTTCTGGAGATGCAAAAGTGTGGTACAACGAATTAACCCCAGGAATTATCAATACACGTGAGGAGATGAGGCAAGCTTTTGTAAGCCGATTCTTTCCACCTGCCATGTTTGAGCGACTCATGGGAGAAATTCGTACTTTCACGCAAAATCCTAATGAATCACTTGTCGAAGCTTGGCTTCGTATGAAAGATTTGCTTCGTAGTTGTCATGGACATGGTTTAGGACGAGGAACCATTATCCAAATCTTTTACCATGGACTTGATGAAACATCTCAAGGAATTCTTGATGCTGGAGGAATTTTTCTTTATAAGACTCCTAATCAGGCATATCAATTGCTTGAAGACCGAGTCCTTCTCAAACTCGATTGGCCAAAAGATTCCAAAACCAAACCCTTACGAAAAACCGTTGCTTTTGCTGAAAGTTCCGAAACCTCTAAACTCATGGAGAAAATGGAAGCCTTGGTTTCCAAAATTGACTCGCAATACAAAGATCTTAAAGGAGAAATGAAAGAAATGCGAGATGGCTGTAACAACTGTGGAGGTAATCACACATCATCAGAATGTGACGATCAACCAATGGATAAACCTAAAGAAGGAGAAGCCAATTATGTCCAAGGAGGATACCGTGGAAGCGGTTATCGTGGTAATTATTACGGGAGAAATTCTGGAAATTGGCAAGATCACCAACAAAGGGATAACAACCGTGATTCCCAACCACAAGCAGACAATCAAACTCCACAAACCTCTGATAAAAAACTGGAAGAATCCGATTTTGAAAAAATGATGAGAGAATTCGTGACTGCTCAAAAATCAACTAATGAGTTCGTCAAGAACCAATTTTTCAATCTCAAAACCAAAGTTGAGCAAGGTCAGAAAAATCATCAAGCATCTATTCAGGATCTTGAAAACAAATTCGGTAGACTTTCTGATCAAATTTCTTCCCGACCATCTGGTTCGTTACCAAGTAATACCCAATCCAACCCCTAAACCAACATGACCTGGATCAAACGATAAAACTTATCGTCCACCACAGACTAGAAATGAGCATATCAATGCTGTATTCACAAGAAGTGGTCTCTCTTATGATCCACCACCCAATCCAAATAATACCACGATCATCCATGATGAAAGTGAGGATGAAGCTGAAGAAACAGAAAAGGAAAATACTCCAAGTACACCCACCAAAGAAAAAAAAACCCACCAGTCAAGGCGTACACACCAAAGATTCCATATCCTCAACGCCTTAAGAAAGAAAAGATGGAAGAGCGTTATAAGAAGTTTGTTGAAATGATCAAAGAAGTTAGACTCAATGTACCCCTCGTTGATGTTCTAGCTGGAATGCCCAATTATGGGAAATTTTTAAAGGAACTTCTTAATAACAAGAACAAGTTGGAACAAATATCCGCTACTTTTCTCAATGAAGAATGTTCAGCCATTGTTCAAAACAAAATTCCACCAAAACTCGAAGATCCCGGAAGTTTTCTGATTCCATGCACGTTAGGAAACAACATCACATGCGATGCTTTAGCCGATCTTGGTGCAAGTATCAATTTGATGCCCTATTTGTTGTATTCTAAACTTTCAATTAATACCCTGAAACCTACAAAGATGAGTATTCGATTAGCCAATCATTCTTACCAATATCCTGTTGGAATTGCTAAGAATATGCTTGTCCAAGTTGGTAAATTTGTTTTTCCCGTGGATTTCGTGATCTTAGAAATGAAAGAAGATAGTAGAGTCCCTCTTATTTTAGGAAGACCTTTCCTAAACACCGCTGATGCGATCATCAAAGTAAAAGGTAAAGAACTCAATCTTGGAGTTGGAGAAGATATAATTACCTTTTTAATCGATAAAGCAATGCAATATCCATATTCTAGTGATGACACTTGTTTTAACATTGATGTAATCAATGAAGTCACTGATGAAGAAGTGGATGCATTACTTGACGATTCTGATCCTTTCATGAATACTTCGGAAAAGATTAGTGAAACAAATATTGATAAAGAATTCGCTGATTTTATGGAAGTAAAATTTGAGGAAGAAGTTGAAAAAGGAGAAATAGTGGAAGAGAATTTTGAGGAAATCACCTTTAATGATCAATTGAGGATCAAAACATCTCTTCAGGAACCACCAACTGATCTTGAGCTAAAACCACTTCCCGATCATCTTGAATATGCTTACTTGGAGGATAATTCACTTCTTCCAGTAGTCATATCTTCGTTGCTCAATGATAATGAAAAAGAATGTCTCATCTCTGTTCTCAAGAGGCATAAAAGAGCTTTTGCGTGGAAAACTTCTGATATCCCAGGAATTAGCCCTGATTTCTGTAAACAAAAAATCAATTTCGAAGAAGGTGTTAAACCCATTGTAGAAAGGCAACGTCGACTCAATCCCAATATGAAAGAAGTTGTTAAGAAAGAAATCATCAAACTTCTTGATGCCGGTATCATTTACCCCATCGAGGATAGTCCTTGGGTGAGTCCAGTTCACTGTGTTCCGAAAAAAGGAGGAATGACAGTTGTGATTAACGAACATAATGAATTAGTTCCTACTAGAACTGTCACTGGATGGCGAGTATGTATTGATTACAGAAAATTAAACAAAGCCACCAGAAAAGATCATTTTCCTTTACCCTTCATGGATCAAATGCTTGAGAGATTAGCAGGGAAAAAGTAATTCTGTTTCCTTGATGTTTTTTCAGGATATTTCCAAATTCCTATTGATCCTGCCGATCAAGAAAAGACTACGTTCACATGTCCCTTTCGAACTTACACTTACCGGCATATGCCTTTCGGTCTTTGTAATGCACCTGCGACTTTTCAAAGGTGTATGATTGCAATATTCCAAGACATGCTTGAAACATCTATGGAAGTTTTCATGGATGACTTTTTAGTTTTTGGAAGCTCATTTGAAGCTTGCCTTTCTAGTCTCGATAATGCTCGAAAGATGCGAAGCTGCACATCTTGTTCTTAACTGGGAAAAATTTCATTTCATGGTGACTGAAGGAATTGTGCTTGGACACAAAATTTCCAATGCAGGAATAGAGGTTGACAAAGCGAAAATCGATGTTATCACAAAATTACCACCTCCAACCAACGTTAAAGCCGTTAGAAGTTTTCTAGGACATGCCGGTTTCTATCGTCGTTTATTTAAGATTTTTGCAAAATATCTCGTCCCATGACAAAACTTCTTGAAAAAGACTCTGTTTTTTACTTTAATGCGGATTGCATGAAAGCCTTTGAAACATTGAAAAGTCAACTGACTAGTGCACCCATTATGGTTTCACCTAATTGGTCACTACCATTCGAGCTCATGTGCGATGCAAGCAACTTTTCTGTTGGAGCTGTGTTAGGACAACGTGAAGGAAAACATTTCCGTCCTATATACTTCGCTAGTAAAACACTCAACAATGCCCAACAAAATTACACGGTTACGGAGAAGGAATTGTTAGCCGTTGTTTTTGCTTTCGACAAATTCAGATGTTATCTTGTGCTTTCGAAAACAATTGTGTTTACTGATCATTCAGCGCTCAAATATCTGTTCACCAACCAAGATGCAAAACTGCGTCTTATCCGATGGATATTGCTACTCCAAGAATTTGACATCGAAATCAAAGATAAGAAAGGAGCAGAAAATCTAGCAGCTGATCATTTGTCTCGTCTCGAGAATCCAAATCTGGAAGAGTTAAGGGAAGATGAGATTGACGATTATTTCCCCGATGAAACTCTAATGACTGTTGATACAGTTGATGAAAATGAAATTCCGTGGTTTGCAGATTATGCAAATTATCTCGTTGGAAGAATTCTCAGGAGAGGATTAACTCATGCCCAACGAAGTAAATTCTTTTCAGAACTAAAACACTATTATTGGGAAGAACCCTATCTTTTCAAGATGTGTCCCGATGGGATGATCAGAAGATGTGTTTCTGGTTCCGAAACAAGAAGAATTCTTGATGAATGCCATCATGGCCCGACTGGGGGACACTATGGTCCTTCCACCACAGCTAAAAAAGTTTTTGACGCTGGATTCTATTGGCCGACAATTTTCAAAGAAGCTCATACTCTTGTTCAAAACTGTGATGCCTGCCAAAAATCCGATAATCTTTCTCGTAGCGATGAAATGCCTCAAAAGAGCATTCAAGTCTGCGAAATATTCAATATTTGGGGAATCGATTTTATGGGACCATTTCCTAAATCGCACAAATACGAATATATTCTCGTTGCTATTGATTATGTTTCAAAATGGGCTGAAGCCGAAGCTCTACCTACAAATGATGCACGAGTTGTTGTTAATTTTCTCAAAAAGCTTTTCGCTCGTTATGGAATTCCTAAAGCTTTAATAAGTGATCAAGGAACCCATTTCTTTAATAGACAAATGGAGAAAATTATGAAACGATATGACGTTCATCATCGTTTTGCTACCGCTTATCACCCACAGACCAGTGGTCAAGTCGAAAACACCAACAGAGCCTTAAAGAGGATACCTGAAAAAACAGTCAAAGATACCCTACCGTTTGGTCGAGAAAATTCGATGATGCTCTGTGGGCATTTCGTACGGCTTACACAACTCCAATTGGTACAACACCATACAGACTTTTGTATGGGAAAACATGTCATTTGCCGTTCGAAATCGAACATCGCGCCTACTGGGCCCTCAAAATCTGTAATCCTGATCTCAAAATAGCTGGAGAGAAAAGATTTTTGCAATTGCATGAACTCTATGAACTTAGACTCCAAGCTTATGAGAACTCAAAGCTTTACAAAGCTAGAACCAAAGCTTATCATGACAGAAAGCTTAGAATTCGGAAAGAATTCAAAGCTGGAGACAAAGTTCTGCTTTTCAATATGAAATACAAGTTTAAAGCTCCTAAGCTGAAACCGAAATGGTTCGGACCGTATATAGTGAAACATGGATTTCCATCCAAATATGTTGAATTATATGACAAACATGGTGGGAGTTTCATTTTTAATTGTCACCGAATTAAATTGTACTATGATAAGGAGCAAATGAACGAGATTTCTATCCAAGAAATTCTGCCTAAATCAGAATATAAATCTATCACATTTCTGACACCTTTCCCAACCGACTACAACGAAAATGCTGAATTTATCTATGATGTTCTTCCTTAAGCTTGGGAAAAAGTGAAATTGGAAGATATAGATGAAACTGGAGAAGAAATAGTGATAGGAAACATGGTGTATGTTCCCAAATTCTCAAAGAAGAATCAAAAGATTGAACCAACGTAGACTAAAGGAAGTTTGAGTCAGGCTGATGACTCGTTAATAAAACAAGCGCTTCTCGGGAGGCAACCCGTGTGTTTGCTATTTTTAATTCTTATTTATTTTCAAAGTGTTTACAACCCAAAGTTTCTCTAATCCCTTAGTTGAACTTAAGTGTACGGGTGTATCACTTACTTTTAATAAGACATATTTTCGTGTGTTTGTTTTGTTTGTTTTAAGATTACTGCAGGTAATGATTACTAAGCTTGAACACTTGGATCAAAGAATCAAATGAAGCAGGAAAATATGGTTTATTCTCTTATTTCCCTATTTTCATACTTTGAAGCTCGTTTATCACATTGAGGACAATGCTTAACTTAAGTGTGTGTATGGGGGGGGGGTGAATAGGAAAATAAGGATAAATTGTAAATTTTGAGCTAATTTTTAAATTTTGTTTGCCCTTGTGATCTAGTTATTTGTCATTTTAAGGATAATATATTAGAATAACTGGATCAATCCACAGGTAAAACCTGTAATTTTTGAAAAATTGAGATGTGTCCCGATTAATACTGCAATCCATTCTGGGATCGATAACATTAGCTAGCACATATTATAGCCCTTCCACTAAATTGTGAGGAATGAAGCCCATTCTGTATCTAGCATACATCTTTTATGCTTTGATTCTTTTGCTATGAGTGTGCCGGTGATTTTATTTATTCTAGAACTTGTGCTTGTAAATCATTACGAGACCGTTGTGAGATCACATTTCGTGTGTGATATAAGTGTATATGCGTGATAAGAGGCAACCTTAGGATTTTTACCCAAATAGCCTTCCGTATTGATATTTAGCTAGTTACACTGACTAGTTAACCACCAATATAAACCCTATTGTTAGCGTTTATCTTTAACGCTAGATACCTCTAGTTACACCTTCTGAGCCTATCCTATCTTTTGATAAAATCCAGAAAAATGCAAAAAGATTTTACACTTTTTAGCCTAGCCTTACCCTTAGTCAAGTCTTGGTTGGTTGCTAGCTATATGGCAAGATGGATGTTATGTGGGAAATCATGAAAATTCAAAAGAAAGTTGCAAACTCCAAGAGCAGTCATCCAAGTAAAGTCATCACAATTATAAGATGACAAGTGAAAGCTTATGTTCAAAAAAAAAAAAAAAGTCATCGCAACTATAAAGTGAAAAGAATAGCCAATGAGCTAGTGAATAATGTATGGATCAATAAAAGTATGGAGTTTCTCAAGATTGCATGATAGTGGTTCGTAATAGCTAGCAACATTTGGTTAGTAGACTTTGACTATTTTGTATATTCTTTGTTATCAACCTTTCTAAACATATCCCATGTCTTATCCTTACCTTTTGGCTTTGTGGAATTATCAAGTGTATTGACATGTAGTGACCATCCGATTTCTTGAGGAATTAGATAACGCGCCAGCGATCTAAGGTTATCCTTAGTGACCATCCTTTATTTGGTAATGCAAGATTCGCGCCAGCGATCTATTATGTTTTGCATAAGATATTTGCACATAAGTCCGATATAACCCTTGAAGCCTTAAACCCAAATAAAAGACCTCTTTGACATGTATACTTGGTGCTCACGCCATGTCGGTGTAGTTTTGTTTCTTGTACAAGCCTATGGTAATATTTAAATCATGACTGAGCAAATGAGTGTAATTTCTCTTATATACTCCACCAACCATACAAATGAGTGTATTGAGTGAATTATATTTCATTTCCTTTTCGTGAGGTGTTTAGTAATGTTTATCAAGCAAGAAAATCATTTGGGTGTTGTCAAACATCTCGATGCTTCAACCATAAAAGCTTAAAATGATGAATCTAACTTGTACTTGTACTTGATAGGTTTGCATCACATTTTCCTAATCATACTTAAGTACCATGTGGATAATTGTTTTTACTTCTAGATTTGCTTAAGGGCAAGCAAAGTTTAAGTGTGGGGGAATTTGATAACGCTCAAATTGTGCATGTTTTTAGTAGCGTTATTCGTGCTTTTGTATATGTTATTTGGTTATATTTATATGCTTTTGTTACTTAATCGCACCAAAGTATGTTTGCAAAGTATATGTAGCCAAAAACAGGAAAAAGGAAGAAAAAGTGAAAGAATGAGAAAGAAGGAAATATTTATGATCATACGAAGATTCCCGTGTCCAGAACCACATTCCAAAAAGGAATTTCAGAGAATAAAGGTCCAAGTGTTCATCATTCCAAGTTGACAAAGTTCCAAGACAAAGAAAAGACCAAGTTCTATGAGAGAGATACAAGCCAAACACAAGGAAGTCCAAGATTTGCATTACATGACATCTTCATCCGATCAGATGCAACCCGCAACCGATTCGGATGGAGGAGGTAAAAGAAGACCAACCGATCGGTTGGAGCCAATACCGATCGGTTGGATGTGACCTGTAATTCCAAACTTCATCATTAAGTGTCCCAACTTATTACTCACGATTCTAGGTCCTTCCCAAAGTGTTTCTAGTCCCTTCTACTCTGCTTGGAGGCCAAGTTGCAGCATTTAAGTTCCAAAGCCTTGAGAATAGTATAAATAGGGCCATTTGTGAAGTGTTTAGACACCAATTACCAAAACCAATTCACACGCAATTACCAATTAACTCTCTACTCATCAACCACTCTCACAAAAGCTCTAAATTTCGTCCTTAGAAGTCCAAGAAACTTTGGAAGTCCAAGAAGTCAACATTGGGAAATCAAACTCTCAAGAAGTCAACACCAATACTTGTGGTATCATTACATTATCATTTGTAAACTTATTACAATCATTGTAAGACTTTTAATCATGATTTCTATTGATCAAAATTCTTAGTTTATGTTCATGTTTGCTATGAGTGGCTAGTGCCTTTGTGCACTTGTATAGATGATGTTTATTACTTAATGATTTGCTGATGCGCGTGATGTGTCGTTGCGGTTTAGCAGTTTTAATGCCTACTCAAGTTTTAAATTTATATTTAGCCGACTTATCAATAACACACACACTTAACGAGCAGTGTACCCGGTCAGTATGAAGATAATGGTAAGTAGAGTGTCGATCACTAAGAGTGGAACGTATTATCTCGTTATTCTAATCAGTATTTTAATATCCTAACGCAAGGGGGTTTCAGCCTGAGAGACTGGCACGGTTTGTTTGCAATTAAATAATAAAATAAACCAATAGGCACAAATCAGCAAGTAGCACACACGTACACAGATAAATACTTGAGACAATAAGAGGGCTGTCCTTATGATTTAGTAGATTGTCACTTGTTTTATTGATAGCTTTATATGAAGTGTATGTAGTTAACCCTTTCTCGTTGGTCCTAATCTTATCGGCAAGTAAACCCTTAATGATTACTTATGTCTAAAAGTTATTCCTAAGTGATCAATTTAGTAATAACCGTGGGAGCCACATTATGTCCCGCAGTCAAATGCCCGCAAGCCACTAATAAACACAGAGGTTATCAATGCACTAATAAGTAGTAACCAAAGACATCAACATATAAACTTTAATTGATGGGAAAGCAAGTATTAAAGGGAGTGCATGTTATGCTCCATAATCAGTCCAAAATCGCTAAGTTTCACCAAATGCTTGTTTTTACCTGAGAATTACAAAAGTAAACGATTAAGTATCAATCCTCATACATAATATAGTAAAACAAGTCAAATTAATAGGATAAATGATAGTAATAAAATGTACTTATTTGAGTTCATCATTTGCGTATGATTGTGATAACATGTTTTAATTCAATTTCAAGTTAATTCTAAGATCCAATTGTGGTTAAGTTTCATAGTGACATTTGTTAATCAAGTTTGACTAGTTGTTAATAATGCTAAGGGTCCAAAGATTTATTGTTATCCAACTAGTTATAATCATTTGTCTATGAATGATTGTTATTACCCATTATTCTTTGTTTAACAAAGAAACTTAATTGTGGTTGTAATAAGAATGCTTTTATCTATCAAATTGGATTGATTGAAAACCACTTTAAAGGTCGAAATATTAGTTGTTTGCAATCAATTGTGACCTTTTGTCTATGATCGGTTACCTTTTGCATTGACCATTTCCTAAGCGTATTTGATAAAACAAAAGACTATTTTTGTGTTTAAATTTGTTAATCCAAACTTATGAACCTTTAATTGATCTTGAATTGATTGGTTAATTGTAATGCTTGTTTTTATGAACTAAAATCATGACGAAGGTTTAACTTGTAAGAACAATAGATTAGTTCACCAACTAATTATCACAACCAACATATTATCGAAAGTTATCACCATCATGTTTATCGAGAGTAGTAAACTAGTCTAAGTAAGTGTAGTTTTAATCATTTGAAGTATTATATTTTCATCATTGCTTGTTTAAGAGATTTACTTTTAGTAGCTTACAATCCGATTCACTCACAAATCCCTGCGAACGATCCCGACTTACCATCATAATCTTGCTATAGCGGACGAGTTCACTTGCTCGTATGTGTTATTTCTAGATTCAGTAATTCGACCTTTATAAATTTAAAACTTGTACATACACGTAACACATCACCTGCCTTCTTGGTGGTGGTTGATACTTGTTGTGCAAAGGATGACCAATGAGATACCTAACCAATTTGTAACATTCCTTTTTGGTGTGCCCTTCCTTATAGCAGTTCCCATAAATCACCCCTGCTTTGAATGTGCTCTTTCTGACCTGTGGTTGGACATTTTGGTTTCTAGTGTTTTTGGGTGGTTCAGAGGTATTGGTGTTTCTGTATGTGTTGAGTGAAAATGGTACTGAAGGTGTAGGCTATTTAGGGACCTCTCCTTGCTTCTCCTTTTGTCTGAGCATATTATAGGCTTTGCCAACCATAGGTAAGGGCTGTAGCAATAGGATTTGGCCTCTAATGTTTGTATAGGATTCATCCAGACCCATAAGAAATTGAATAAGCCTTTTTCTTTGATCTCTCTCACCATTTGCTTTACCATTCTCACAAGTGCACTTACATGTACAGTTATAGGGGGCCTCAAGTGTATCTAATTCATCCCAAAGTCCCTTGAGCTTATGGTAATAGACTTCAGTAAAACTATTCAACTGCTTAAGGTGAACTATTTCATTGGTGAGTTGATAAATCCTATGTCCATCTAGTTGAGAATAGTGATCATACAGTTGGTGCCAAAGTGAATATGTTGAATTAACAAAATTTAGATTGTTACTGATTTGTTCTGAGACTGTATTAAGTATCCAGGATATTACCATGTCAATAGCTCTCTACCAGTATGATCTGATTGGTGATGTCATTTCAGGCTCCTCATATTCCCCATTAATCAGCTTGATCTTGTTTCTTGCATTGAGTGCTATCATCATGGACCTCTTCCATGTACTATAATTCTCAGAATCAGTGAGCTTTTTAGCGATTAATATCATGCCTGGGTGATCTTGAGGATGAAAATACAGAGGATGGTTGACTGAATTGATGTCTTCCATTGTTGTATTGTGATTTGAGTTTGATGTGCTTGAATTGTTAGTGTTTGTCATTGTGATTGATTATTGTGTGATTTGATGACAGTTTTAATGGCGGAATTGTATTATTGAAATTTGAGTGAATAAATTTAGGGGTTTCAAGATTGTTGTTGAATTGGATGAAATTGATGTAATAGTTGTGTTTGTGTTGTTGTGGTGATCAAGAAACTGGTTGTTTCAGTTGATTTGGATGATTAAATCGATTGATTGACAGTTACGCTGGTTTGTTACGGTGGTAGAAAGTTGTTACGGTGGTCGGAGTTTGTTATATATGGTGGTTAGTGGTGGTTTGGTGGCGGAATCATGATGGTTGTGATGGTGAGCAGGACAATTGCTCTGATACCATATGAATAAACTGAGAGAGGGAAAAAGTGATAAACTGAATTATGAAAAATGTTAGTTACAATGGAAATGAGAAGGATACTAGTTTATATACAGTTTGACTAGACTATGAATTATACTACTACACTATGTACCTAGACACTCTACTAGTATAAATACATTAGCTACATGTTGAATCTAACACGCCTACTAGATCTTTGAGCCTATGTGGATCGGTAGAATGCCTATGTAATCACAAGCACACTACAAGAGAATCTCTGAATATGAATGAGAAAAGAAAAGAACTAATGCTATGATCCTCTATGGATCGTATAATGAACTAAAAGATGATTTTATTGAAGATTGTTAAGTTACAAAAGATCTCAAAACTCATAGACGGGGTGTTCCTTTTATAATCACAAGGAACCCTAACCCTAACCCGTCCTACAAGAATACGTGTAAAGAGATAAACATGATCTCTTCTATAAATAAACTTACTAAACATACGGATAACAAACAATAATATTCGCAGCAACGAACACTATCAGCAGAAACAAAATATAACTATCAGCAGCAATGAGCTTCGGCAGGAACCAACACTATCGGCAGGAACCAACTTTCACTATCGGCAGCAACAAGAAATATCTTATTTCCAGAAATCCCAACAATCCTCCCCTAATCTTGAGGAAATAGCTTATTTCCGAAAAGATTCCCTAAGCGTACACTCTATTCTGAAATGACTTTGAAGTTCATAGGGAGAGGATTAGACCAGCAGCAGCATCAGTAAGTAACCAGCAGCAACACTTGAAATTCCCAGCAGCAACTTCGATAGTTCAGCAGCAATAGGAAATCATCCTCAAAAGAAGATCTAAGCTGGTCACCATGTCATTCTTGATCTTGACTGCTACTATGACAATATGTACATCAAATCACTTAAGTTTCATACTATTCTCATCACATCCAGGTGTGTTAACTCCTGTGAGAGGTGAATCATTGAAAATTAATGGATTTGATGTCTCTTTACCAATAGCCATCACTACTGGAGTAGCCAATGTTTAGGTGTGTAAGACCATGGTACATTGATAACCATCTGATTTTGAGTAAACCAGCAACTGTAAACGGATTTGAGTTGTCTTTACCTGTAGCCGTTTGCTCAGGACTAGTCAATTCTTTGGTTTCAACTGAACCTTGGTGAATTGAATACCAAATATGGATACCAAATGTCTTTACCACAAACCATACTTTTGTGGACTAGCCAATTCTTTGGATCCCATAAAGGGTTACATCCATGGTGAATTAAGAACCATTGTCAACTCTCAGGAATAAACCATGGGTGAGTTGAAGTACCCTATAGCTTTAAGCAAGCTATTACAGCTATCAACGGATTTGATTATCACACCAGAGCCGTACCCTCATGGTGAGTCAACTCTTTCTTGTCTGCAAGACATGGTGAGTTGAATACCATTTGCTGTGTAGGTGTAAACACCAACACTGTACCTGCAAGGTGTTGCTCAAAACCACTTATTAGCACACAAAATATACAAATTATTATTATTATTATTATTATTATTATTATTATTATTATTATTATTATTATTATTATTTTTTTTTGGAACTAAAAGAAATCAGAAACACACCAAAAGAAAAAGAAAGAAAATAAGAAAAGATAGAAAGATGTACAACAACAACAAGAAAAATCCTCCCCTTAAGCTTCAACCTCCCCTGAAGCTGCAATCCTCCCCTTAAGCTGATGAACCTTTAGCTGCAAGTTGATCTTTGATGAACTTGACCAACTGTTCGGCTGTAGTTAAATCATTTCCAATCGTATGCTTGGAAACTCTGACCTTCTGGGTGAGCATTCTCTTCAAAACTCCCTCAGATATAGGATAAGTGACATCCACAAACATAGTCAGGAACTTGCCAGAGATGAGCTCCACAACATGAACATTAGAAGAAGGATATAGTCTCCAAGAAAATACTCTCCAGGATGATTGATTACCCCATACCAATTTAGCCTTTTCTCCGTCCAATGAATTCATCAAGACTTGTAAATCTCCCCAAAGCAGTAGACCAATCCCAGTAGGAGTATGAGATTGATAGTAATTATCCACTATCTTATAAAGATGCTCCAAATCTTTTCTTTCAACCTTATTCAAGATCTCCCTCAGAAATGTAAAGAATTTGACTGTCCCATCAAGAGAAAACCAAACATTGACATCACCTTCAGAAGTAGACCTAATTTCCCAGTGAGCAATAGGACCCCAAGAATGAATGGAATCACCATCTGAATCACTTTCAGAATCAATCCTAACCAAATCTTGATCATTCACATCAGAAATATCCCTAGAAGAAGAGTGGTGAGAGTAACTCTTCTGCCTTGTCCTTAGACCATATTGCAGGATAGGAACTGAAGAAGATTGTTCAGCAGAAACAGAGACATGGTTAGCAGGAATACCAGCAGAAATAGGAACTTCTTGTGGTACCTCAGATGCATCTACATTAGGACTTGGTGAAATGAATGTGTCAGCCTGAGATCCTTCAGCAGGAACAAAGGAAGATGCACCAGACATTGTCTTTCCAGACTTCAATTTCTTTGCAACATCAGATTCTAAAAATGAAGACTCTCTTTTCTTCCTTTGTGAAATATCTGTCTGGACTGAAGAATTTATCCTTGCATAGGTATCAAGGAACAACTTTTGGATTGCAGCATCAGTCCAACCTTTGAAGTCACTTAGCTTGTAGTTAGCTTCATTCTTCAGATATATCTTCATAAAATTGACATTATCTCTGTTTGTAGGCATCTTAAATCCTGACTGTTGTCTTGCACTGATCCTTTGCGTCAAGTCATTCCAAGTGGATGCACTATGTTTCTTTAAGATAAATGCCTTGAGCTTATCTGACCTTTCATCCGAATCCAACTCTGAATCTTGAAGAATCATAAATCCATGAGCTCTAATAATCATGTCAGTAGCCAACAAGTATTCAACTTGCTCACTGAACTCTTCTGAAGTAGTCTCAGCTATATCCCTCTCATCTACAGACAATTTCCTTGCAAGCTCCTCATCTTGAGCAACCTGAGCTAGTCTAGCTTCTTCAGCAGCAATATCCTGTGCATGCACCTTTTCAGCTATCTCTTCATCATTTTGAGTTGCTTCAGGAGGAATGATGTCACTATCAGCAGCAATGGATGGACAACCAGTAGTATTATCAGGAACCTTAGATTCAGAAGAGACACTACCAACTTCAGCAGGAACACCAGAGACATCAGCAGCAATGGTCCTTGTTCCAGTGAATGCCTGAGGTTGAGTAGTGATAGTGTGCTCAGAAGAGGCAGGCACTTCAGTATGTGCACTATCAAGAGAGACAGAAGCCAGCACAGTTAATCCATCAAATGACATATCATCCTGATCTTCCTCAGACTCAGAAAATACAACCCTTCTTTTCTTCTGAGGATGTTGAGCTTCCAAAGAGCTGATCCTTTCATTTAGCTTTTGAACAATCTCACCAAAAGTTTCTTTAGTGTCCTTGAGCTCCTTTTCCAAATTTTCCACCTTCTCACTAAAAACTCTTTTTGTCTCTTTAAGTTCTGACTCCAATGCCTCAATTTTCTTCACAGACCTGTCAAGTAACTGGGACATAGAGGTGAGATCAACAGCATCCTCAGCTCCACCAGCAGGAATACCTGAGGTATTAGGAGCTTCATTGGATCTGGGTGGAGAAACATTAAATTCTTCCCCTGCATTGGTGTCATAACTAAACGGCTGCCTAGTAGGACTAGGAGATGAAAGCCTTGACCCAGAAGGCATATCCATTGAGGGTGTAGGTAGGACAACAGGTGAAACAACTGTGGTGGTCTGTTCATTGGGCTCATTAGTGTCATTAGATTCAGGTGTAGGTGTCACTGGTCTAGGTGATGGTGGTAATGGGTCATCAGCAGCAACAGATGCAGATGCATCAGCAACAACTGATGTCCCTTCACCAGCAGCATTGGATGCACTTGCATCAGCTGCATTGGGTGATGGTGGGATACTGACATTGTCAGCAGAATCAGGGTTGTCAGCAGGATTGGTATTTTGTAACATGGCAGGTAATAAAGGTAAATGTTGGCCTGTAAAATTCATTTTCATCAAAGCAAACATTTTGGGAGTCAACCGATTCACTATCTTAGGGGATGTGTTAATTGTCTGTACACCCAAGATAATCTGAAGAAACCTAGGGTACATCAAAAATCTGTTTTTACCATTAGTGATATTCTCAATCATTCCCTCAAAAATATATTTTGCCCAATTAAATATCCTACCCTGAGATAGACAAACAAGACCAGACGCAATAGGACTTGGACATTGATCCCAACCACCTGTCTTAACACTCATGCACTGTAGTAAAGTATGAATCAAAAATCTCCATTGAGGAGACAACTTATTTTTCAAGAAAGTACAACTACCAGTGACAGGATAACCTATAGCAGCCATACCATCAGTAATATCTTGCCTTGAAAGATCATATTCCCCATGCTCCTCAGGAAATAAAAGCTGTACCCGAATCAACTCCTCAGTAATACTCACTTCTTGCTTATCAATGGTAGCAACAATCTCATCCTCCCTTCCCACAATGTGTTTAACCTTAGCTATTGCCCAAAACTGCTTAATCAGTGAATCATACACAGTAACTGGACAATAGGTGAGCGCATAGCAAATGGAAGACCCACGAAGAAACGCTAGCACTTGATCATATTCAACGCTTTTTGAAGATGACTCTAAATATGCAACCTTGTTATGATCATCCTTGTAGCGAAGAGTTGACATTGTGTAGATAAATGATCTAGGGTTCGAAATGAGAAATTTAGGGTTTGATATGATTATGATAAATTGAAATGAGAAAAGTGTAATTTTAGGTTGGGGTTGCCAAATATATCACTTTAAATTACTGCAATTCTCCGCACGTAACATTGACCAATCGACTTAAGGAGGTTTGACCAATCGGCAGCAACACTTGGTCAATCGGCAGTAATAAGAGGTTTGACCAATCGGCAGCAATGAGTTGGTTTGACCAAAGTCAGTCTTCCGAACTTAGTCATTAAGAATAACTTACCCGAATTAAATCTCAATACCAACCACCAATAAATTCGCACTAATCTCCATATCAATATATAACCCTCAAATCACATAACTTTATTATCACAAACCAAACCAAAAATCTTCAAAATCAAGCAAAAAATATGAGTTCATCCAAACATCGAAATCTCATCAGATTCTTCCTCCTCTAGTGACTCAGGGTGGAAAAACTACTTTCCCAAAACAGCATCATCCTCTAAAAACAAAGGTAAGGCCAAGGTTGAGGAGGATTCATATTCATCTGATCCTCTTCCATCTACACCTTCGTCATTTGAGTACTCAAGCTCTGATGATGAAGACTCATCAGAGTTGAAGTCCTTAACATATTATCAGGGTGAATGGGAGACATATCCTCCCAATTTTCCCATTACAGATAAGCTAAGGGAAGAGATGAAGGCAACTGTGGCTCTGCTAACTGAAGAGATGGAAAGGACAACTGCAGCCTTCTATAAAGTACCAGTACCAAAAGGTAATGCAGATCTTCGAGAAGGCTCTAGCCGTGAAAAACCTAACCCTCGAAGTCGAGACAATCGACAACGTGAAAGCCAAGATCCAAGACAAAGAGAGAATCCCATCAGACCAACTCCTAAGCCAAGCCATCCAACACCACCAACAAGCCACCCTACTCCACAGCCAAGTCAACCAACTGCAAGGTTACGCCCTAGAACACATCAGAGGCAAGCTACCTCAAGATCTTCAACTCCAGCCCCTGAACCAAGACAACCACTCCCAGTGGTGTTGGCACTACCAGTCCCTCATGTGTATGAAGAAATAAGTCGACAGAGAGGAAGGAGGTTCATGCCTGATTATATGGGTAAGGGTAAAGGGAAGATGGAATAGGTGGTAGGGTTTAGGTTGATTGATGTTTGAAGATTGGAATGATGTTTAACTGATGTTGATAAGTAGCTTTTGTAACTTGAACTGAATGTACTTATCTTTTTCATGATGAATGAAAATTACTGTCTTTAGTTTTAAATCCAAGCATTAAGAAGATTGAAAGCTGCAAAACAAAGTTAGCTAACAAAAGACACTAAAAACCTGCATAACTGAATTAGAGAAACACAAAACATAAACATAGATGAATGAAAAACAAGATAAAATTACAAGCATTAGCCTCCTCTTAGGCTAATGCCTCCCCTCAAAACCAGCAAACAAGAATACAACAACATGATCAGCCAAACTGGACAATTACCAAGGATACCATGGAGAGTAAGCCATTCCTCCTCCAAAGATTGGATTATAATAAACAGGCCTGAAATCCCTCTGAAAGGATGAATAAGCATCAGCAGGAATGGTTCCCTGACTATCAGCAGCAACAGGAACAGGTCTATCAGCAGGAAAAGGGAGCTCTATAAGGGTTCATTCCTGCTGCTTGTGGGACATATGGAGGAATTTGTTTAACATTTTTCCACAATGACCTGGTCTGTTGTTTCACACCATTCATCTTCATTCTCTTCTCATGATAGTCACAATCTTTAATGAGATGATATTGACTACCACATACAAAACAAGTCTTCTTCCTAACAGCCTTGATCTTACCAGAATTTTTCTTATTACAGACAAAATTATTACTACTGGAACTAGGGACAACGTTGTTTTTGACAGAGTTAAGAGAGCTGTTGTCAGGGGAAGCTATTTTAGAAATAGATTTATCATTAGTAGTTCCAGAAGAGATGTCATGAGACTTGTGTGAAGTTGTCTTGTCATTTGAATCACATGAGGTATATCCTGGGGACTTAGTTTCACAGGACTTGTTGCTATTGGAACAAGAGACAAAGTCATCAGACTCACACTCAGAATCAGTTAAGTTATTTGCCTTTTTCCCATAAGTCATGTGTGATTCATCCATGTCTAATTCAAGGGCTGTGTGCATAGGAACAGGCTTAAACACTCCTCTTATAGGTGGAGGAACTGCATTCATCCCTCCTTCCTTAACAAACTTAACAGGAATTTTATAATCAACTTCCTTAGGGGTAGGGTCAAATATTCTAGGATGATAATCCCCAACATCAAATCCCAACCCTTTCTTGCGCCAACCTGACTGATTACCATAATTTACAAGATATTTTTCAGATTGTTGCCATGAGTTTATCCTTGCCACTTCACTATCAAGTTTAGCCTGTAATTCCTTATTTTCTAATTTCACCCTAACATTTTCTCTCTCAGAATGTTTCAGACAGTTAATGGAGTTCTCTAAGTCTCTTTCCAAAACCTTTATCTTTTGTTCATATGCTATCTGATTAGCTTCATGCCAAGCCTTTTGTTTTTCCACAGTTTTAAGAGCCTTTTTATATGCTTGAATATCTACAAACAATTTATTATATTCAGGCTCCATTTCATCAAACTCTCTCCTAAGGTTCAAGTACAATTCATGACAACCAAACTGACAATGTTGTACCTGATGAGAGGCTCCCACAAAAGCAAATTCTTTCACTTTATGCTTTGCATTATGACCCATGTTTTGAGTTTGATTAAGACTATCAGCTTCAGCAGGTTCAGTCCATTTTCTCCTCGAGTTGAACGATAGCAGGTTTCTGACTTTAATGGTCCACCTTTCGAATTTATCTGCTGATCCAGACATGGTGTTAAGGTTTAAAGAGATAAATTTAGAGAACTTTTGCTTCTTGATCAGAGATCCTCAACCTGGCTTTGATACCACTTGTTGAATCTAACACGCCTGCTAGATCTTTGAGCCTATGTGGATCGGTAGAATGCCTATGTAATCACAAGCACACTACAAGAGAATCTCTGAATATGAATGAGAAAAGAAAAGAACTAATGCTATGATCCTGTATGGATCGTATAATGAACTAAAAGATGATTTTATTGAAGATTGTTAAGTTACAAAAGATCTCAAAACTCTTAGACGGGGTGTTCCTTTTATAATCACAAGGAACCCTAACCCTAACCCGTCCTACAAGAATACGTGCAAAGAGATAAACATGATCTCTTCTATAAATAAACTTACTAAACATACGGATAACATACAATAATATTCGCAGCAACGAACACTATCAGCATAAACAAAATATAACTATCAGCAGCAATGAGCTTCGGCAGGAACCAACACTATCGGCAGGAACCAACTTTCACTATCGGCAGCAACAAGAAATATCTTATTTCCAGAAATCCCAACACTACATTTTATTAAAAGTAACTAAACACAGTCTTTGTAGAGTTTGCATATTGGATGGCTGTCTTCTTTGTATATAATTTATTGAACAACTTGATGATGTAGGTTGAGTAGTTCCTTGATCCTCTTTAATACTCCCCCCGTCACAAAATATAAGTCCATTTTGAATTTTTCAAAGTCTTTTTATTCCAACTTTGAACTTAATTTTTTTTTCTTGTTATATAATACTTGATGCAAAATATATAAATGGATTTGTGTTTTAAATGCATTTTCATTGATATATTTTTCATCAAGTATTATATAACATGAAAAGAAATAATTAAGGCTAAAGTGGGAAAAAAAAAGACTTTGAAAAATAAAAAATGAGCTTATATTTTAGAACGGAAAGAGTACAACATAACACAAAAACTATTATTATTCATAGTTAAATAAGTTAAATTCGCAACCTTTAGAAACTAGCTTGGATTTTTGACACCATCTCGCGTATTATCAAGAATGCATAATTATACATTAAGGGGCTGCTTGGTATGGGGTATAGGAAGGGTGGGGAATAGGTAAGGTATTCAAAAGGGCCCATCTCACTCAAATAATGGTGCTTGGTTAGGGAGGGTAAAGGTATTGATTACCCAGTAGTGGGTAATCAACCATTATAGAGTAAATTGGAGGGGGGGGTAAGGTAATGATTACCCACCTCACTCATTCCTTTGCATTCCCTTACTCTTAACCTTTCCCTTTCCCTTTCCCCTATACTTACCAAGCAGCCCCTAAGTCTCTTTGTTCATCTTTTAAATATTAACGGACAAAGTATGTTTGATATTTAAAGCAAAGCGAGTGATTTGACGAGGTTGTCACGAGAGGAAGTGGTGGCGGGAATTCTACCGGAGATGAGTCACCGCATGATCCATGTGAGTGACGGAACGTGGTATCATGTCGGTTTTAATTTCCCGGGAGAAACTCTCACTCCGGCTATAATATTTGAACAAATTAATAATAAGATTCACGATTTAAGAGGAGAGTTAAAACACCACAAAGCACAATTTTTATGTTGTAGAAAAGATCGATAAATCTTAACCTCTATGCCACAAAATAGTTGAAGATATAGAAAATTGTACAAGTAAAAAGTATATATTTTCCAAAGTTGAAAGTAACGAATGGGATAAAGGGAATGAGGAATGGTCTGCATCTTTGAATTTTGGATCACCACCAAGTAATCTATCTTGGACTTTGAAAAAGAAAAGGGTACCCAAAAGAAAACAAGAACTCTCTCTCCGAAGTTCAGGGGCTATAAAATAGTGGGTTAATTCTACACATAGGTAAAGAACTTTTAAATTTTTTTAATGTTAGGTAATTTACTCTCAAAAATACTATATTAGGTAATCAAATTTTGTGCAACCTTCAAAGTTAGGTAATATTACTGGCTATGCTTATGGGGCCCACATGTGACGTCATATTTATTATTATTATTATATTCCTTTTCAGTTTTTAACACAAATGGTCCTTGTGTTGCGCAAGGCTTACACAAATGGTCCTCGAGTCCGTTTTTCTTCCGGTTTTTACGTTTTCGTCCGTTTTTCTTACGTTTTTTCCGTTTTGGTCCGTTTTTATCCGTTTTTCTTACATTTTTTTCCGTTTTTCTTACGTCTTTTACGTTTTCGTCCATTAATCTTACGTTTTTTCCGTTTTTATATGTTTTTGTCCATTTTTTTTACGGTTTTGTCCATTTTTCTTACGTTTTTGTCCGTTTTTCTTACGTTTTTTACGTTTTCGTCCGTTGTTCTTACGTTTTTTCCGTTTTCATACGTTTTTGTCCGTTTTTCTTACGTTTTTTTTTCCGTTTTTGGTCCGTTTTTCTTACGTTTTTGTCCCTTTTTTTACGTTTTCGTCCGTTATTCTTACGTTTTTGTCCGTTTTTCTTACGTTTTTTTCTGTTTTTTTCCGTTTTCATACGTTTTTGTCCATTTTTCTTATGTTTTTTCCGTAAGAAAAACGGACAAAAACGGACCAAAAACGGAAAAAAAAAACGTAAGAAAAACAGACAAAAACGTAAGAATAACGGACGAAAACGTAAAAAACGTAAGAAAAACGGACAAAAACGGATAAAAACGGACAAAAACGAAAAAAACGTAAGAAAAACGGACAAAAACATATGAAAACGGAAAAACGTAAGATTAACGGACGAACTTGCTTATTTTAGAAAGTTCGTTACCTAACATTGGAAATTTTAAAAAGTTTGGTACAATGGTAACCGGTTGCACCGGTTACAAGTTGCAATGATAGCCCATATTACCTAACATTGAACAAAGATTAAAGTTTCATTACCTAACATAGTATTTTTTAGAGTAAATTACCTAACATTGAAAATTTTTGAAAGTTCGTTACCTATCTGTAGAATTAACCCAAAATAATACCCCATAACAGAAGTATTTTCAAATATATGCAGGTTTTGATATGTAAATTTCAAAAAATATGAGTAAATGTAATAAACTCTCAACACATCAAAATGAGCTTATTGGAACATTCTATAAAGTTTGCTACATCATTTATATTTCTTTTAAAGTTTACGTGCCAAAAGGAACACTGGAAAAATTTTGTTTCTATTTTTTGACCTAAACACTTATTATAAAGTATTGTTGACAATTCGTGCTTCACAACAGGCTAACTTTCCGTATAAAAGCTGAAACTGTGACTAAACTCTGAGTTTGTTCAATTTATTTTACTTCCTAATATTTGCTCCAACTTAAAAAACAAAAGATATCATGTGATTAACAAAAAACTTAAAGCGGTATAACTATGACAACAATATGACAAAGTTAAAAGCATAAAACTACAACAAAGTTATAATATCAAACAAACATTTACATTAAATAAGATTTTATGAGTATAGTATAAATTGATTATAAAAGTATGAAACGCAAGAATGAAAAGAATTATTTAGAAACATGCAAAAATAAGAAGTGGGTTGGTAGTAATTGAACTCCTAACTTCAACAAAGAAGGAGAATTTCATTACTATATCAAGCGACTTAAGCTACACAAACACTTTTTAATTGCTAATCTTTAGAATAAGATATATACCCACATATTAGTTTTGTAAATTAGCCTATAGATTTCACTAATATATAAAAGATAATTTCTCCATCTTATCAATTCTTCATGTTGAAATTTCTTAGTCCTAACTAACGATAAAATGGACCAACTTCATTTTTCTCCTATTTCATTTCCCTATCAAGCATCCCCTTGTATAAACCAGAAAATGAAGCACTTGTTTCTAAAATGATTAAAACCTAGTACGTTTACATTATTATTGATAAGTATCTATAAAGTACAAAATAGATAATAGGAAAGCCCTCGTAAACTCTAACGAATCTCGGTTCATCTATATAATTGGATTTGGCCCTCTTATATAGGTCTTGTCTTGCTCTCTTCACACTCTTGCAAAGCCGTGGCCAAAATACTTTTTTGTTAACTTTTGGTTTTTTAGTGATTTCTGGTAGTGACCAAAATATTTTCAGTGGTCATGGTGTAAGAGGGCCAGAGGGAGACTCGAGGTATATAGGAGATGAGCGAAGGTGATATGTCACATGTTTATTTTATTAGAGAGAAAAAAATGTTATAGGTAGCACAAAGAGTTCCAATATTATGTTTTTCATCAAGGTTGCAAAAATCGTGAATCGATAGTCGGGCGGTCGATCATCTTGTAGCTTGTAATCGGTCTAGGCGAGATTAATCGGTGATTAATCGGATTGGCATTACTGATAAATTTTAGTTATTTCTGGCAAGTTTTGTGTATTTTAGGTATTTTCGGCAAGGTATTTTCTAAAAAACAACTTGTAATAGACTTAAACAATTACTATAAGTGATCAAAATAAGTTTATAGTGAGTTTTGGGTACTTCTGGCAAGATTTATAGGCTTCCAAAAAGTTTGACCACCATTGACCGCCGTTGACCACGGTTGACCTATTTGTTTGACCCAGTTACATAAATCAGCAAGGTCGGTGGCCTTGTAGCACCTAGTCAGTAATTAATCGGCCTTGTAAACATTTTTTTTCAACACTGGTTTTCATAGAGTCATACTATTAATATGTTAATTAATTAATATGATATGCATGCGATAGAAAGGCTCTAATTATATATATGGATTTTGGGCGCTGCAAAGAGTTGTATGAAATAGTACACGCAGCTTAAAAATGTTGTACGAAACAGTGCATGTAACAGTGGTCGGTATTGTAGCGAAACTGTAACAGCTACAGTGTTTGCTACAGTAACATTTTTTTTTTCTTTTTTTTTTTTTTCAAATTTTTTTTTTTCATAAATCTTTTTTCTAAAATTCAAAAAAAAAAATTATAAAAAATATTATTCGAAAAAAAGTTATAGAAAAAAAAATTTCAAAAAAAGACTTTTTTTTTTTAAAATATAGCTAAAAATTATATAGACAAAAATGACATTAAATCTAATTTGGTGCAAAGAGTTGTACGAAACAGTACACGTAGCTTAAAAATGTTGTACGAAACAGTGCATGTAACAGTAGTCGGTACTATAGCGAACACTGTAGCAACTACAGTGTTTGCTACAGTAAAAATTTTTAATTTTAAATCTTTTTTCTAAAATTCAAAAAAAAAAAAATTATAAAAAATTTTTTTCGAAAAAAAGTTATAGAAAAAAAATTTTCAAAAAAAGATTTTTTTTTTTTTTAAATATAGCTAAAAATTATATAAACAAAAATGACATTAGCTCTAATTTTTACAATAAAAACAATGAGATAGCATAAGTATACATTTTTTAAAGGTGATTCATATTGTGCCATCGTAAAAAAGTACACATTTTTTAGCAAAGAGTTGTAAGAAACAGTACACGCAGCTTAAAAATGTTGTACGAAACAGTGCATGCAACAGTGGTCGGTACTGTAACGAAAACTGTACCGACCACTGTTGCAGCTACAGTGTTTGCTACAGTAACTTTTTATTTATTTTTTTTCAAAATTTTTTTTTCCGTAAATCTTTTTTCTAAAATTCAAAAAAAGAAAATTTATAAAAAATATTTTTTAAAAAAAAGTTATAGAAAAAAATTTTCAAAAACAGAGTTTTTTTTTTTTTTTTTTTAAATATAGCTAAAAATTATATAGACAAAAATGACATTAACTCTAATTTGCTGCAAAGAGTTGTACGAAACAGTACACGTAGTTTAAAAATGTTGTACGAAACAGTGCATGTAACAGTGGTCGGTACTGTAACGAACACTGTAGCAGCTACAGTGTTTGCTACAGTAACATTTTTTTTTTCAATTTTTTTTTTCGTAAATCTTTTTTCTAAAATTCAAAAAAAAAAAAAAAAAAAAAATTATAAAAAATATTTTTTATAAAAAAGTTATAGAAAAAAAAAATTCAAAAAAAGATTTTTTAAAAAAAATATAGCTAAAAATTATATAGATAAAAATGACATTAACTCTAATTTTTACAATAAAAACAATGAGATAGCATAAGTATACATTTTTTAAAGGTGATTCATATTGTGTCATCGTAAAAAAGTACACATTTTTTAAAATTAATCTTTAAAAAAAAAAAAAATTTAGAAATTTTTTTTTAGAAAAATTAATTCTTTTCATTTATCAATCTTTTTCAAATTCACTCCATTTTCAAAAATAGTCCTTTGATTTTATCGATCTTTTTAAAATTTAGTCCTTAATAACTAACTTTCAATCAAGACTTAGCACCACACTCCCGCAGCAACGCACGTGTTTCCCAGTTCTGTATATACATCGCTACTATTCAAAATTTATGTATGCTCGCAGAATCTTCTTCAAGTTTAATTCTGTGCTTGTTATAATATTTGTCCCGCCTATCATGCCTGACATCGTAGACTCTCGCCTTGTTGACAATGGGTGTGTCACTGTTATTCCATTAATAGACAAGTTTTGCTTTTGTATCATCATCATTTTTACGAATTTCTATCATCTGATGCAACGTATATACGTTTCATTGGTATTTTTACATGTTTTCTACACGGCAGTTGAATATTTCTAAAGGGTTGCCATTTCCACACGCCATCTAGACAAAATAATGTTTTCCATTTTGATATGATTTACAAATACCTAACATTTTCTACAGCAATACTTCAATTATGTGAGAGCACGAACTTTTTGTACCAGTAGCGATGCAGCATGGTGCGACAGAAGACGTGCTTCTGTGGCAGAGGTGCGCGCTGTGCGCAACAAGGAGGTGCGAACATTACATCCATCTTTACAACCGACAGAGGACGTCTCCCCTGCGGCAAGATGGTGCGAATATCCAAATCCGTTTTTGTACCGGGCTTGCAATACCTCTTTCGTACGATCTGCTTCCAAATATACCTGCGTGACGCGTACGGAAACAGTCGTATTATATACCCTGGTAGCCCCCCAAGTTTGATGGTGCTACGCATGTAGGAGCATTAAACTTAGTTATTCAAATCCTGAAAAACACTTAATGCAAATATTAAAAGTATATGCCGCGAATCGCAACATATAAAACCTAATGAAGTAAAAGATTAGCGTGAAGCAATATATAGCACATAACATGTGAAATTAACACATAAGAGAAGTAGCAGTGCGAATTACACCTATCGTGAGGTTTTACAAACTACATAAATAATTAATTGTTTTTTTTTTTATTATTATTATATATATAAAAAAAACAATAACCCGGATGGACACACCGTAACCGCGACTAATAGTTGCAATCGCACGCACAGACGCAGATGGATGTATCGTGACCGCATAGACTCGAACGTTTGTGGATGATCGCAGATGAACATAACATGACCACGGCTTTTGTCCAGTGCGCTCATGGCGATTGACTAGCATCGTGGTGCCTGTACTGTTCCCGCTTTTGTCCAGTGCGCTCATGGCGATTGACTAGCTAATCTGCGAAGATGTCCGAACGCACAGCCTAACGCGGATAGATTTATCGTGACTGCGTTCGAACGTGCAAACAAGCGCGAACAAGCATACCAACCGTAAAAACATTATGTGCGCGAATTAATTCGCGGCTAAAAGATAAAGTAGGTCCGATCATGCGGACTTAGTGCGACTATAGATAAAATCGTGTTTACCAAGTTAAAAGATTTACATAAAATCTTCTGAATATTTAAAAGATAACATATCTTACCAATTTAAAAGACATGCACAAAAAATATTGGGATATCTTTTTAAATTTTAGAAAACATTGGTAGTATCTTATTACCAATTTAAAAAGAGCAAAATACCGGCTTTTGAACTCGATGGTTGCTTTCCGGTGATGTGAGAGCACGAAACTTGTCGCGTCCTACGGATGGCGCCAACTTGTTGATACATAATCTGGCGCGGGCTGGATTCGATGACTCTCCCTGGGCCGTTTGTTGTCTTCTCGAGCCCTGAGTAGACCTGTCCTGTTCTGTTATTCTATCTCCCTGAAGAAGGAGATCCCCGCCATATATTTATAGGGCATGGATTAAAGTTTAGGCGTAGAGTGGACCGCTGTCTGCCGGACCTAGCCCATTCCTGGCCCAGTCCAGGCTATACGTCCGCATCAATTTTTTTTTAATGAAATCAATCACATTTTATTGCATGTAATTATCGATATTAAAATTAGTGGCATGCAACTAAACATGTACACCAAAACAACGCACATACAATAAAATTTTAGTCGATACCTTTGATAAAATTTCGTTAAAAAGGCTACATGTATCTTTTCTCTAGCGTGGAGCTAGCTTCACTAAAATCATTCACTAAAGTAAAGTTTCACAAAAAATTATTACTATGCAACGTCATAAATACATAAACTTTTTATATGCATAAATCTGTTTTCGCTGCTGATAAATTTAACTTTAGAAATGTATCACACAACTTTAATGGATGATGTATTCATGCTATGCTAACATGAAACAAACGTCGATTATAGATTTTCATCCTTCTGCAAACTTTCTTATAGACCATCGAATGATTTACAACAGTTTGTTAAAAAGTAATTTACAATCTGGAAAACAAATACTTCAGGGACTAATTGTGTCATTGTCTTATTTTGTAGTTTGGGTGGATTTTGCTCTTTTGTCAAACACTTGCCTCTTTATGCAAACAAAAAGACACAAAGGGACTTGAAGTTGCAATATCCCAACTTTTGGATGTTTGGAGTATAAATGTTGAAAGTTTTGTGATAAGCCTCATAATGTAACCCTAATTCTCATCTCTCTTCTTTTTCGATTCACACTAGGGCTGTTCACGAGCCAAGCCAAACCGAGCGGACCTTTGCTCGTGCTTGGCTCATTTACAAACCGAGCCGGATCGGCTCATTTACAATCGAGCGAGCATTTTTCGAGCAGACATTTTATCGAGCGAGCATCGAGCGAGCGACGAGCGACGAGTTTTTCGGACAACCATAAATTTGGGTTGTTTCCTATAATGTTCTCGCCGTCTAGTGATGACCGAGGTTCGACCGTCCGAGGATGACACTAAGTTTGAGGTCCGGTTGTCTGAGAATGAGGCTCAGGTTGAGGCCAGTGAGGCGATGCGCATACTACAAAGAACGATTGTCGCGTTGTGGCGTAGGTTGACAGCGGGAGACGATTGATGGCGGAAAACTAATGAGAATAGGAAGTCAAGCATGTCTTTTCACGACTTAGGGTTTTACAATTAAACTTAGTGTTAAGGTATCATTGTGTTGACTGAGCCAGTAACTATAAATATAATTGTATATATTGAGCCAAACATAATAGAGTAGTATGTATAAAATTATAAATATAATTATAATTAATGTGTATATATATAATTATATATATAATAAATTAATAAAAATTATATCGAGCCGAACCGAGCCGAGCGGACCTTTGCTCGTGCTTGGCTCGTTTACAAACCGAACCGAGCCGATCGGCTCGTTTACAACCGAGCGAAAAATCGAGCGTGCATTTTTCGAGCAAATTCCGAACGAGCGGCGAGCAATCGGCGAGCGTCGAGCGATTTGAACAGCCCTAATTCACACACACATATTCAAATTGCTTTGCTTTAATCTTGTGATTCAGTTTTGTAATAGTACATTCACTAATTAGGTGAATGATCTACACCTGATTAACAATGGTAGATTATGGTTATGTGATCTTATATTTTGATTAAGATCAGATTGTGGTACATAGACACACACCTCAAATGTGAGGTAGGGGTGGTGTATTTATACCCACCATACAAAAGGTTCCTACCCTAGGAACTACGCGTTCCAAGGGTGGCAATATAGTGCTTCCCCTCCCAACTATACAGGTGTTGGGAGTGTAGGAATCAACATAACAATATAATACTCCATCCGTCTCAAAATTATAGTTCATATTTCTTTTTCGGGATGTCAAAAAATAATTGTCCACTTTCATTTTTAAGTAAAAATTAGAGAATATAGTAGAGGAATATTCTCTTTCAGTGGTTGAAAACTAAAGTGGCCCTAATTTTATTAAACTATGTGATTTTTGTGTACTGACAATAATTTTGAGATGGAGGGAGTACATAATAATACAACCAACTATTACATGAAAGACCATATATTAATGATTTACACTTTTTGTGCTCTAACAATATTCAATAGAAGATTTTGATGTTAGAGCAAGAAATATCGACAGGTTACTAGATTTGTACTTGTACGACTTTAGTACTCGTAAGAGACTAGAGTTTTACTTATCCATTGTACTTAGTATAAATACCCACTCAAGTCTCACTTGAGGGAGTGTGTGTTGGAATAATAAGATTATAATCTCACTCTCACACCATTCTCTCCCTAAGTCTCGAGACTGTCAAAATGTATAGATTTGGTATATCTGTAACACCCCGGGAAAAATATAGGTTTTTGCAGCGGAATAAAATATAGTTTTGCAGAAAATAAAGTTAATTTGCAGCGGAATAAAGGTTGGGGGTTACTTCATAACAAAACAACCACAACCTTTGAAACGAACTCAAGTGAGTCGTTTAAAATAAAAACCATTCAAATTATAGCAAAATGCCCAAGTCAAAAAGGTTCCCAACAGTGCAAAACACTCAAAAGACATAATTAGTTTAAAGGTTTTCGAATGGTAATTATTAAGGAAAAAGAAAGTAGATAGCCATCCCTAGTCTTCATGCCACTCCAAAGCCAGAAAAGCAATACTTCAAATACCTGAGATAAACATGCTAAAAAGCCACCATAAAGGTTTAGTGAAATTCATAAGTTTAAAAATAAATAGTTGAACACAAGATTTATAAAATTTGGATGATATTAGTAACAAATACAAATATCGGGTAAGTGTCGTATAATTTGCTAAGCTCATGACACGCAAAACGTTAACCGGCATCAATAACATTGATGTAATCAATAATAATATCTCAAACATTGCCCTTAAGTAGGTAGCTTGCCGTCTACCTAGGTAATTCGAATATAGCACACACATGTTGCCTATCTGGTCAACTGAGTGGGGTGTGTTAGCCCTATAGGCCTATACACTATATTCGCGTTCACTCGCAAGTGATTAATGGTTCATCATAAAGGGACTTGTTGGTGGCAATAACGGTACTTAGCATAAGCATCATAATCAGGAAAGCATACATTTAACAATTGTGTTCATAAAAAGTAAGTAGAATGTATCTCCCCCATGGGTTTATAAAGCAATTTAAAAGTAAAAGTGGGGCAATTAATCACCTTAGTAGTAGAAGAACAAGATATCACAATATGATCAGACAGTAGAGCACAACAGATAAGCCTCAGCACAACCTAGTTTATTAGATAATATATCTCAGAAAATGGTACTTGAAAAGTAATATATAACAATAACGTTCGTAGAATACTCATGTTGTTTTAAAAGAATAGTTTCAATGGCGGCGACAAGTTGAAATCGTTTGTTTCTCGTGTGGTTTTTAGAAAATTTAGTTTCGAGATTAAATCACGTAAGACGATGAAAGTTGGTGAAATACAATCAAACACATAGAAAAGAATCAAGAAACGAAAAGGAAATAACAAACAAATAAGAATAGGAAAGGAAAGAAATGAGAAATAGAAGAGAAATAAGAAATAAAACGTCAACATGTTGTTTCGGTGTTTTACCCGGTAACCTAAATAGTTGAGAAAACATTATTGTTGAGAAAAAAATCGTTTAGTTGATAAAAGGTTTATAACGTTAATAATTTGGTTATTAGAAATGTTTAAGTTATAAAAAGGTTTTTATAAAATTTGAACATGACTTATCCGTTTATACAATATTTCACAAGTCGTTACGACTTATTGAATAACAAATTATAATTATTACAATTTACTAAATTGTTACAAATTTATACAAATTAAATACAAATTACAAGTTTTACAAATTAAATACAATTATTACAAATTTTACAAGTTTCAAATAATTATCCGTCGTTATCATTTGCGTGAATATTAGTGTCGGGTTTATTGGCTATTTTGTACTTGTGGTACAAAATCGTCCATAACTCCTTCGGCTAATACCGTAAATCCAATAATGATCATCCATTTCATCAAAAGCTTAGGTAATAGTAACAAATGTTCCAAATTCCATATCGATATCCAAGTACTCCCAAATAGCATCCAAAACATCATTGACAAAAACAAAGATAATAAATTAAGTTAGTAAATGCTAAATGAAATGATTAACGACAAATATAAAACACAAATAACACACGCCATTGGGCTTTAGGCCCAATGTCACCATATGACCCAATTTCATGTTAACGGGCTCCTTAGCCCATTAATCAAACCAAAATGACCCAACTCAAAACCTTTAGTTTTTAAAACTATGCATTTTGACATAAACGTACATGACCAATCTCGAGATTACCTAAACCTCGTTAACGACTCAATATACATATCGTTTAGACCAAAATTTATATCCAAGTCCCCACGACACGTCGGGTGTCGTGGTACACAAAACGAAATTCGCCGTGAAGGCCGTTTCAAATCAATACTTCCACAAACAATAACCACGGTCAAAATTAATATTTCAAGTTTAATAATATGTCACCAAAAATGTTTTAAGATACCACGACCTCGGCTATACGCCTCGGTTAACCAAACTTGTGACCGCGACTCCCCGTGAGTCACGGCTCACACCAATGAGCTAATAACATACCACGGCTAAACATAAATCACCACAACTCGTTACCTTGACACCAAAATAATCAAACAAAGCCTCGACTCAACAATAATCCAAACGAAACCCATGGCTCAACACATATCGACTACAAAACCATTACCATAAACCACGGCTACAACCAAAACTCGAACACGAAACAAATCCTAGACTCGGCTAATCAACACTACACGAGTTCGTGACTCACCTCAAGTCACGGCTCACCATACTCGACCTATATACTGATACCTGGGTCATTTCTTTTTCTTCTTTCAATATGTTCAACATCTGCGAAAAATACTTCCCAGGTTTTGTTGTAAACAATCTTTGGCCTTGACATGCTATCTGTTGTAATTAGCATGACAAAAAAAGTCCGTAAATAATTTCCTGATCCCCATAGACTAGCTTCCATCAAACCATCTATATATTCTTTATCATCTTCCAATAGGCCGCGTGCTTGACATGCTTCTTTATATGTTGGGTAAACAACACCATCAAATTCCTTAAAATCAATCCAATCTTGTGCTCCTCTCACCTTGTTTAGCAATACTCTTAAATAGAACCTCTCACCAGACGAAGGAGGTACATGATGTACACGGCCAATACATGTACTTTTTTTCTTTTCACCCACCTCCTTTCTTCTTGTTTCCAAACGTAATGTTTGGGAAACTCGTGGTAAAGCAGTTTTTGTGCTTCTGTATCTTTCTTGTTGCATTCCATCCAGGCGACAAATTTTGTTTCATTTACTGATGCTTTTTCCAGTTTAAAATCAATACTTTCAGTTGCATCGAATATGATATATTGTCTCCTTCTAAGTGGAACGGTAATCTTTCTACGGGTGGGAACCAGTAATGTATGTCAAAGCCATATATTCTCCACGCTGATTCACATGCCGAAATATATCTACAATCGTAATATTCTTTGATTTCATCAATGTCTTCATCTTCCAGAACAACTGTTGCTCTATATGGACCTTTGTTAATATACTTGAATAAGTATTTTATAGAACCTACCTGGTTGCACCACTCAACGTTAATATGTGATTGAAAACGTCGTAGCAAGCCGGGATTGTAGGGAACAACATAGTCGTTGTGCAATTCAATACCACTTTTGTTTATACTCGACCCGTCATTCCTTCTTTTATAAATGGCATACCCACTCTCATCAATAAAAGTTTCTTCGTTAAACTACTTTGGGAATTTTTTGGTACATTTTTTGTTTACAATGCACGGACAACCTGGCCGTTGTGGTCCACATGGACCTTGAATCATGTGATCGATGATAATTCTCTAAAGTTCAGGATCTTCATTTTTATCTGGTATTTCTGATGAAATAAACCTGTTTATGTGTGCAGGTGTTTTAATTTTATCATCTTCTTCCAAAAAAAGCAAGATGTGTGCATGTGGAAGGCCTCTCTTCTGGAATTCAACAGTGTAAACAGCTGTGCGAAGAACATAATGCAAGTAACTATATAGAATGTAGGATGAACTGTGTAATAATTTTGTGCATACAATTAATTGGATAAGTAAATACCTGCTTTAAGGCGGCCAAAGTAATGGTGTTCCTTGAATTCTTTCATAAGAGTGTCAAGTTTTTGTTTAAAAACACGTGTGATTACATCGGGTCTGTCGTCAGATTTCAAACCCTTTTCAACAACAAAACGTTCAACTCGGGCCAATTTGGGTTACACGTAAATGTAATGAACAAATCTGGGTATCCGTAGACCTTGCAAATTGTCATTGCGTCTAAATAATTCTGCATCATATACCTTGGGCTTCCTGTAAATGATGATGGCAATATAACTTTTTTACCTCTTAGTTTCACTCCTGACTCTTCATCATTCGCCAATTTAGCTAATTTTGAGTAGATTTCGCTCCTTAAGTCTTTTTGTTGGTTTTTTATGTATGACATCCTTTCAGATTTGACCATTGTGTATGCGTCTACAATAAACTGTTGAGAAAACATTTGCTCTTTCTTGTAAGCGATATGCAAAATACTCTCGCATTGTTACTCTCGTCTTCTTGTTGGTGGGTGTTTCATCAGTGACACCAAAATGGTATATATCTATTCGATAACCATCTTCAGCGTACGAAAACAGCAATGGATACTGGAGTGCAAGGTATGAAGGATGCAGCTCACTGATTCGCCTGAGTCCGCCTTCTTGCATACGTAGAATAATGTCCCTTTTATGTTTTGTAGAGTGAAAGTCTCCTACAATTAGTGCAGTAACTTCAGTAGCCATAGGAAGATTATAATTTCTTACATCTTGTTCTCTTGTACCAATAAGTCGTAACTTAAAGTTTTTTTCTTCTTTTTCACTGACAAAACGTTCACTAGCCATTCGGAACTGAGCAACTAATGGATTTATGCTATCTAGCATGTCTCGTAAATCAACCATTAGCTGGTGGTCCATAGGCTGGTTGTTTGTTGATGCATCTGTTTCTATGCTATATAAAAAAACAAAAAAAATAATCTTTAGTAGGATGAATATATTTATTAAGTTATATAATATTGTTATGGTAAACATGATAATTGTTTTGTTAGAAATTATGTGTAAGAATGTTGTACGATACCTGACACCATTGATCCTATTTTGGATCTCATTTTGTGGATCATAAATATATAGCTGAGCAAACTTTGGAGGTTTTCCTTGTTGCGGTAGTAACGTACCCATTCTATGGTAATTTTCGCCTTGTATTCTGTAACAATATGGACCACCGCCAATAGTAACAGACATATCTTGTTTTGCGCCTATAGAAGTGAATAAAAATATTGCATTATATCGTCTGATATTCTCAATGAATGATTTGCTTTTCGGGTGGTTTCCGTTCATAAGCTCCATCAACAATTTTGGTGGATTTTGCACCTCATCTCCTAATTTGATTTTTCCTCTGCCACAACACATAGAGTATGAATCTGAAGTTGTATGATTGTGTCCTACCATACTCTCAGCATGCCATAACAATGCGCCGCAATATTCACAACGTGAAAACTGGATCTCCATGGTCGATGTAATCTGTCAAAACACAATTAATCAAGACAAAGTTCAAAATTGTTTATTTTAATGCTAATAAAGGAGTGTTTGGAACATCGGTTTGGAAAAAGGATAAAGTCTTCGTACAATTTGATATTCCATCAAATGATTCACAACTTCTAATTTAAATTCGTTTGTGACATTTGCTATTAGCATACCTTTCCTTGCAATATCTTCTTTTGTGACATTTGCTTGAACACACATTTTCCTGTCATTCAAATGAATTTGTTAATCTAATTTAGTAGTTTTGAATCATAATTACATTTTAAAAAATATTATTACTTAGCTTACTTTGATGATTCGGCAACTACAAACTCTTCATCTTCTTCAGATATTGGACGTTTGTAATTAGCAGACATTTTTAACAAGTTGTAAAACTGTAAAATAGTATACCAAGAGAAAAAACAGTTTTAAATTTGTGTTGGAAGTAAGAATAGAATTGGTTGGTGAGGGTTTTAAAATAACAATGTGGAAGTTAAAGAGTTTTCAATTTTTAAATTTTACAAATTGTTTCATATATCTTCTAACCGTTTGAATAGGTTTTATGACACTTAAATTCAGATAAACGCTAATTTTGTTGTTGGATATCTTTTGTAAATTTAAACGATTTTGGATATCTTTATTTTTTTTAAAATCAAAACAGAAAACTACTAAATTATAGAAATTGCTATTTAAAAACAAAACTTATCCATGGAAATATAAAGTCTATGGGGGAAACATGAATAACATAAGTCATTAACATATAAGCTGTAAATAAAAATAGGAAAACATGAAAAACATGCACTATTATTTTATTTTATTTTAAATTAAGCATAAAGCTGTAAATAAAAACCGGAAAACATGAAAAACATGCACTATTATTTTATTTTATTTTAAATTAAGCATTCATATAAAGTTGCATTCTAACTTGCGTAGCTAGATGTATAATAACATTTAACCGCACAAGATATAATAGAACTTCATACTAAGCTAAACCCAACACATACCTCTTATGCACATCACGTTTTATAAAGTAGCTTCAATTTTACTGTTTCATCTATGTGGGACATCATGTATTTATTTACATCAAGCTTATAAACCCAATAGAATTTTCATAATAACACCACATATCATATTCCTTTTTGATTGTCTAACAAAAGCAGTTCAATAAAAGTAAGTCAAATAAATGAATGGCCACTTAAAAAGATGAGATAAGCAAATTTTTATGAATGCACTTTTTCTAAAACTTTTTAACTAAGCCGGAAATAAGCCAAACAGAACCAGCAGTACTAAATTTCAAGTTAGTACTGCTCCTTTAAACTTAATACTGCTAAAGTTTTTTAGCAACAATGAGGTTCCAGCAGTACTAACTTTCACGTTAGTACTGTTCCTGTAAACTTAGTACTGCTAAAGTTTTTTAGCAACTGAATAAGCACTCTAAAAGCAATCTATGTGGGACATCATGTATTTATTTATATCAAGCTTATAAACCCAAAAGAATTTTCATAATAACACCACATATCATATTCCTTTTTGATTGTCTAACAAAAGCAGTCCAATAAAAGTAAGTCAAATAAATAAATGGCCACTTAAAAAGCTAAGATAAGTAAATTTTTATGAAGGCACTTTTTCTAAAATTTGAAAGTTAGTACTGCTGGAACCTCATTGTTGATAAAAACCTTTGTTGGGAACACGTTATTATTCGTCAAGTATTAATCATTTATGTAATAGGTTGCTTAGGCCTTTAGGTTTGTTTTATGGCCCAGCCTGTGTAGAAGGCCCATGGGCTGTGTCTATTTATTTATGTTAATTATGTTTTAATTAGGGCTAAAGCCCAACCCTTGTAAGAAACTATAAATACCCCCTCCCATTCAAGGGAGAGGGTTGGTTGGTTGAATGCAAATATCATTTCATTATTGTTAATCACAACCTTCCATCTCTTTCTCTCTCTAGATCTTGGTTGAATTAGTAGCTTGTGTGATAAAACTAAGAAACTTCAAGTGGTATCAATCGCCAAGGGGTAATCTAGGTTGTTTAAGATTAGATTTAAGAGAAATTTGAAGAAATTACAATCGGTTACTGTTCACGTGCAATTTCTACCGAGTTTCTAGATTTTACCGAGTTTGTGACATCTATCGACTTTCTCTTCAAGTTTGAAGAGTTGTCGAGTTTGTCCAGGTTACCGACTTTCTAGAAATCTTTCGACTTTGGACTGTTACCGACTTTCTTGAAATCTGTCGACTTTCTCTTCAAGTGTGAAGAGTTGTTGAGTTTGTGTAATTCTGTTGACTTTCTGGACCTTTACCGAGTTTGTGAAAGCTGTCGACTTTCTCTTCAAGTTTGAAGAGTTGTCGAGTTTCTTAAGAGTTACCAACTTTCTTAAAAGTTATCGACTTTCTTAAGAGTATCGACTTTCTTAAGAGTTACCGACTTTCTAAGAGTTGTCGACTTTCTCCGTAGGTGATATAGTTATGCTAAAAGTTTCTCCGTGGAAGGGCGTTTTTAGGTTTAAAGACAAAGGGAAATTAAGTCCGCGCTTTATAGGGCCGTTTAAAATTTTGTAACGCGTGGGCGAGGTTGCATATGTGTTAGAATTCCCGAGGAAATGAGAGATGATCATAATACCTTTCATATGTCTTATTTGAAGAAATATTTAGTGGAAGAGACTAGTGTAGTCACGTTAGATGATATAGAAATTGATCCATAATTGATTTCACAAAAGGATGAACCGGAAGCGATCTTAGGAAGGAAAGTTAGGCAACTTCGAAACAAAGAATTTCGCTAGTAAAAGTACAATGGAGATATTGTAAGGGTACAAGTATTAGATGGGAGCCAGAAGAGAAGATGAGGAATGAGTATCCTAAATTATTTCAAGCGTAGATTTCGAGGACGAAATCTTATTTTAAGGAGGGGAGAATTGTTACACCCGTATCCCGATAAGGTACTAGTTATGTAAATAATATGTATTGTATATTATTAGTCTTGTGATATAAGTTAGCTTAATAAATAAATGTAAGGGCATTATAGAAAGAATAGAACTAGAAGGGCTAAGATTGCCAATTGGGCAAAGTTCATTAATTAAATATCCTTGCCTAGATTAGTTTAGAAAAGTCCAGGACTTTCTTTGGTCTCTTGGTGTGTGTCGTCAATTAGAAGGAAAAAAAGGAGGGAAGCTCAATTGCTATCATTCAAGCTATCTTGATCATCTTCAAGTGATTCCAATACACTAGGAAGTCTTAATTTGCATTTCCCATCAAGTAAGTGTTCTTCCCCAAATTGTGAATTAGGGTTCATGTTTGATCATAATGATCAAAGGTTGATAATTCATGATTAGCTAGTTAATTAGTCTCTAATTTGAGATGGTTATGATATAGGAAGCAAGATAAAAGTGGAAAGTTGTTGCTAGTGAAGTGGTAATCTAAGAATCAAGGTAAGTATATTGGCTATAACATGTTCTTGTTAGCTTTATCATATCTTGGTATGATAATGATTTATGTTGTTAGTTTTATCATGTTTAAATACATGATAATGGTGAAGGATAGGGTATAGGGTGCGAGTTAGCTAGTTATGGATCCATCACTAAGTTTAGTTTAGTTAGTCGTTGGGCTAACTATGGGATGAAGTTCAACCTTACGGGTTGATTGTGTTAAGGTTGACCATGTCGACGTGAGGTAAGTGCCCCTATATCGCTAGCTTAACTAGTGGTTAGACTAGTTATGGTTATGTTATGATTTTATATCATACATTGTTAGCTTGTTATTGCCATGTACTTACTAAGCGTTTCGCTTACGTGTTTAGTTGTGATGTTTTTCTTGATAGGTGTTGAAGGACCGAGCAAAGGTAAGGAAAAGGTGTAAGTAATTATGTAGTAGAAGACCGTTTTCTTTTGGACCAAGCGTGTTGAAGTTGGAAGCCCCCTACGTGTCTTTTCGTGTTTTGGGTATATTTCCGTTCATGTGGTCATTTTGTTATTTAGCGGTCTTGTCGTCGTTTATGATCATCATTTAAGTTGGGTCGTTGGACAAGTTTATGTAAATGTCAAGAAGTCCTTATGTTATGTGAATATGGTAGTAATTAGAAGGGGGTTTGGCATTTAGCCAAATTCACCCATTTTGGAAGCTACGGGTCAAGACCTTGTAGTAATAACTTTGTAAGATATTAGAAATGTCGAGTTATGTATGTGTTTAAAAGGTTATGTTGTGGTTAAGTGTTATGGGTGAAAGTTGTGTAGTGAATATGGCCTTAAAGGGAGTGTTTGGTAGAAGCGGGTTCTCACCCATTTTGGAGTCTGAGCGGGCCATGAGTGCATGTGTCAAGTTTAATAGGTTAATTTATGGATGTTGGTCAAGTATGGTGGGTAAATGAAGTGGTTTAAGTGGTTTTGGGTGTCAATGGGTTAAAATGGGTTTTATGCATAACCCGTCCATTTTTAAAGTACTATTTCGGGTGGTCAAACGAAAGATATTTTTATATGAAAATGATCTTATGGACATATTAAAGAAATCTGGAAAGTTTGGTTAAGTTTTGAGTCCGGGAGGTCGGAGTTTCGGCCGAGGATTTTGAAAATGAAAATTTTGGACAGAACCTCCCATCCGATCGGATGGCTGGCGATCCGATCGGATGGAGGTCGCTGACAGTTTTTTGACAAATTTTGAAAAATCGTATCTTTTGAACCATAAGTCGTCACGGGTCGTGCCACCTATCGTTTTGAAGGTAATTGAGTCTAGTTTCATTTAAAATTAGTCTCAAGGTCTAAATGTGTATAGATTTTTGTCAGCTTGTAAAAGAGTAACAGCATGTCAGTTTCAGGGTGTATATTTTGCGAAAAATTTTCACGTTTTTAGTCATGTTTGGTCACGGGGCGTTACATGTTAATGCAGCAACATCAATTTCTTCCACAACAACACGTCCCTCAACAACCAATGCAAAGTTACCAGCCTCCTTCAAGAGAACCACACTGGTTTAACAAAATGTGCGAAGCTATAAGCAGTCAACAGTCGAGACATGAAGCAGGGTCTTTGGACACACCACCAATGTTAACACCAGGGAATTATGTGCAGTGGTCTAGTCGTTTTCGCCGATTTATCGAGCTTAAGAAACCTCATGGAAAGTATCTGAAGAAGGTTATCATTGATGGACCGTGTCCAGCTCCTACTACAACCATTCATGCAGATCCAAATCATGTTCCTCCAAGAGAAGCAACAACAACCCCTATTCCTCTAGCTCAACTCACCGCAGAACAAGTTATTCAACAAGAGGCTAATGAGTTAGCTATGTCTTACATCCTCCAAGGGATTCCAAATCCTATCTTCAGGAGCATCGATGCACAAAAGACAGCAAAGGATAAGTGGGAGCATGTACTCCTACTCATGGAAGGTACTGAGTTAAATCAGGAAGACTTGGAATCTAAGCTTTATATGGAATACACACATTTCACCATTGAAGCTGGAGAATCTTTAGAATCATACTACCATCGGTTTACCAACATTATCAATGATCGGGATCGTTACAACATTATTTTACCAAAGATTGATGTGAACTCTAAGTTTCTAGGGTGTCTCAGACCGGATTGGCAAAAGTACGTGACTTTCGTTCGACAGGCCAAGAATCTACACAACGCATCTTATGGGTTGTTGTATGATTACCTCAAACATCACCAATCCGAAGTTGACAAGGACCGAGCAGCTCGTGGTGGATTTTCATCATTACCTACTTCAAACCCACTTGCTTTAATGGCTCAATCTCACTTTGCATCACCAAATTAGGATTTTGTTCAACCACCACCACCTCATTCGGCTTATCCTTCACAACCTTCAAACCAACTTGTCCCATATGAAGCACCTTCACAACATTCTAATAATCAACTCGTCTCATACGACAACACCGATTATAGTATGTACTCCAACGTTAACAACGATGAAGATGATGCCTTTAACTCATTGAACGAGGGATTTGCGTTGATCGCTCGCGCCTTTAGCAAATTCTCAAACAAGTCTAACAATCGTTTAAGGTCTTCATCAAACACAAGGAATCAGGTAGTGGTTAATGATGGAAGGGTTGAAATCCAGAACAGGGCTTCAGGGAGGTTTGGTTCAGGAAATTATATGGGGAATTCTAGTGGACAAAGGTTTAATTCGTAAGGAAATGGTAGAAACAGCATGGGTAATACACAGAGGAGGGCTCAGATTGTTGGAACAGAGAAGAAAGGGATTGCAAACACAACAATTACATGCTATAATTGTGGTGGGAATGGTCATATGGCAAATGCATGCCCAAAGCCAAGGAAAATGGGTAGTGCTTATCACAAGGAAGCTCTTCTTCTGGCATTGAAAGATGAAGCTGGGGGTACTTTGACCGAGAAAGAACACAACTTTATGGCAAATGCATTCTCAGATGATGAAATGGAAGACCTTGAGGCAAATGCAACTGTAATGTTGATGGCAAACATGCAAGAAATGAATATGAGTGAGACAGGCCTAGTCAATGATACCGACGACTTATCTCAGGTATCTGCATCTGAATGTCTTATTCATGAAATTGCATGTTAGGAAATTAAGCTATAGCAATTAGTACAGTTGAAAAGAAAGTTAGTACTGCTGATGAGTTTTGAAGACAAAGAGCAGTTCGTACTGTTTGTATGAAGAAGTTAGTACGGTTTATATTTTTGTAAGATAATTATAGAAAAGATATTGTGTATATCTTATACGATTAGGTTGATAGTTATCTTGTAAAGGAATCCTTAGTCTATAAAAGGATTGCCTAGCTTAAAGTTTTGGTACGAATGTATGATTGGTTTGTTAAGATTCAAGGTTGTAAACCCTAGTGATAGGAGATCACTCATATTATTCATTAATAATATTGAATCGTTAAAGTTGAAGTATATTCTGTTCCTTATTCATTCATTGTTGATTCGTTAATACAAAACACAAACAAACAATCTTCTAAGTGCTAGCTAGTAAATTCCGCGTGCTAGACTAGACATCATTCAAAGTGTACATCTAACACAAGGAGTGTGTGTAGATCCGGTCAAGTGGTATCAGAGCCAGGTTGCTCATGATATCTAGGATGTTACAAGGTTGTTACTGTCGATGAGAAGCAGATTCGAAGAAGGAGCAGATTTGATAATGGTTTGTTGGTCAACGTGAGGTACTCGTTATTTTTTTTTTCTTTGTACTGATTGAATTAAAACATCGTACTAAGGAATGAATTGGTCAAATCATGTTGTTGGCGTATTGTTGCTTGGATCTAATTGCTTTATCATATTAATGGGGCGTGAATTAAATTGGTCGGTGGTCAAAGTTGCAAGTGAAGAATTCGATTTAATTTGCTATTATTTAGCTCATACGCACGTGATGTGCTACAACTGCTCATTGATAATTGTTGCTGCTACACCATGAATGTACGACAATGATTATTAAAATCATGAAATTATCGGTGGAAGAAGTAATATTATTTCACGATTGGAATTGACGCTTTGTATTTGTGGGGCTGTGATAATTTGTCGTGTATTGTATGCTGCATTAATTTTGTATTCGTGGATCTGATTTGTCCTCAGTTCAAGTTATGGGTAATTGGGTTTATCATTACATATTGATCTGATGGTTATTGGTTATCAGTTTCTATTACTCACTTTATACATTCGTACTACTCTTGATTCATAAGTAGCAGTTTGTACTGCTGGCTTCGCTAGTTAGTACTGCTTGGTTTTCGCGTTTGTACTGCTCGACAACAGTTTGTACTGCTAGCTTTAGAGGATGAACAGTTTATACTGCTGGTTGGTACTGCTAGAGCATGGAAGTCTAAAAGTGAGGGGAAGCATATTCAGTTGATTTTGGAGATTGGGCACACACACAGGGGAAGAAAAACACACGCACAAAGGATTTTTTGGTTTTGGTTCGTTAAACTTTTATGGCTTTTATTTATTGGTGATGAAGATTATTCATTACTTATTTGAAGGTGAAGTGGAATTATTTGGGTTTATGTTCTTATTATATCTACGAATTGACGAACACATAAAGGAGTTACGTTATTGTACTCAGTGTTCACATTGTCAAGAGATTGCAATCTCCCTATACATCGGATTGGGTATACGTTCGCAGTTATATTTAAGACGTGAGTTTGGGTTATTCTACTTCAGCATCGGATGGGTAATGGTTAGTTTTCTTCTTCAATACATCGAGGTTATGCTACATCGAGGTGAAGGTTTTTCTACTGCTAGTTAATATTGCTACTGCTGGTTTGATTTCTACTGTTTCAAGTTCATTTATAGTGCGGAAAACTTAATGGTGGGTAATTTGAAACATTGGAATGATGGATTGGTCGTGTGATATTGATTCGTGGTGTAATGATCAAGGTTGCATATTTTTGTCCCCTAATTGATGATGACAAAAAGGGGAAGAAGAAGATTTATTGAAGATTGCAGCTTGAAGAGCCTTGATGATATGCATGGATTAAGGGGAAGAAGATCATCTTTCATTCATACATGGTTTTGTCATATCAACTAGGGGAAGATTGTTGGGAATTATATTTAGAGTTGATATTGACAAAATGTGAAAGATGAGGGACTTATGGAGACAAAGGGTGAAACTTCACAAAGAAGAAAAGATTACAGGAAATCTTTTATTATTTAATGTTTATCTCTTTGTAACCCTAATGTTTCTAGTATATAAAGAAACACAGGGAATTCGTTTTATATGTGTCAAGATGTAACACCATTAAACGTGTGTTTGTGTACGGGTGTTTTATGGGAAAATGCCTAGGGTAGTTTGTTAAGCCTCAAGAATCTTTTGATTCCTGTTAGTGTGTTAACCGTGCTACACTTGATCACGTAGCATTGGGGCTTTTGGTGTTTGTATTGGTTAGAGTAGAGATGATGACGAGGAAAACTTTGTTCAATAATAATGAATGTTTTATGTTTATCCGCTGCGTATTGATTTATTCATTGTTATTGTGCAATCCTAGATGTAGGATATTCACTAACAAAGAAACACAAGTTTGGGACTAGAGTTTGGATCGAATGGTGATTTGTAGAGAGAGAAAGAGATGGAACCTTTGTAGAGAGAGAAACAAATGTGTATTAGCTTGATAAGCAAATAAGGTCCAACCCTTCCCATGCGTGGGATGGGTGTATTTATAGTCCTTACATAATATGCCCCGAGTGGGCTGTGGAGCGAGCTGACAGTGGGTAAAGACCCGACCCACTCCACAAGATCTATAATAACTAATCTACTACTAATATTACTAATAATCCTATGAGCTATGGAGTGCTAATAAGTACTCGGGGTGACCGAGTCTTCAACTGAATATTTATATTCCTAACAATCTCCCCCTAAAGGAGGTCACCCCGGAAATAATATTATGATTTCTTGCACTCTATCCTTGGATCTTGACTTCATAGCTCGTAGAATTTGATTCTTCAATATCATCAATCATTGTGCCTTCAGCAGTGAACTTGCGATGACTGTTTTGTTTTGGATGATCTCTGTGTATTCCTTGACTTCATCATCCATCATATTCCTTCAAGTCATCTTGCTTTCTCGTTTTATGGGAAGTTGTGATCTTAGAGCCTTCATTGAGATCATCAGACACCGAAAATCTCTGAGCTCATCCATTGTAGTAATGCCTCCATGTGATTTGTTGTGACCGTTGGGCTCGCATGCTCACACATTTCTGGATCATGATAGATTTCATCAGAGTTGCAGAAGCGGTGTTGTAGGTCTTTCAACTATCATGATGTATTTGATAATGAATTGGAAGTGTGAGAATGGAGTGTGGATTGACACATTTCTGTTGGAATCAGGAACCACCATCTCCATCTTTATATGAATCTGAAATAAAACAGTTAGCAATAAAGTTGGAGAACGAATATGGCTTTGTCATTCGTTCGATGTGGTGGTTGGATTTAACCTTCGGTTCTGTGAAGACCGACCTGTGATCAGGTAGAATCCCCTTTAAAGAAGATTCTCCTTGACAGGAATTTCCAGCTTGTAGTAATGAGTCTTCCAACAAATTAATGTCAGAATCATCATACTAAGCATGTTCTCATACCGGAACGTCTCAAAGCAGACAGCACGGTAGAGTGAATCAGTGAATTAAATACTCACTGATTGACGAGAAATTGATTGGAAAGATCACTTGCGTGTCACTGGATAAACATTTTGTGCAACACGACAAGGGTTTTATAAATTGAATCACATTTCTGTCAAAAATACATTTGTTTGAAAATTTTCACAATCAATGTGCTCAAAACTTTGTTGGTGAGCACATTGAAAGGTTTTCCAAAAGTATCCGTCAATCCGTTTCTTGGAACAAGTTTGATTCAAATTTGAATCGCCCCATCGTTTCTTTCCAGTTGTCACAAGCATGATCCGTGGAGGATCTCACATGTCACCCACCAAGAGCTTGTTTGATGTTGGCTCTAGAAGGATTTCCATCTTCATTGTGAATACTTTACGTATCACTCGGATGTTCTGACAATACCACAAGGATAATGCGTAGGACTCTTCATATATATTTTCTTGCTTTTCACGGTGTATGAAACAACAAGCATATTGGAAATGTGTCCTAATGAGATTAATGGATGATCTCTTGGCTCTAGACTCAATAGTGTGTTTTGATTTAGTGATCAGAGGTTGGAGAGGTCTGCCACCTTTTCAATATCATCTAACTCGGAGTGAGAGAGATGATAGCAATGTATTGATCTCCGTGACAATTGAAACAAGAATCCTTTGAGGGACCTTGAGTGGCTAGAGAGGGTTGTGCAGCATATCACTAGGTCCATGATACTTTGTCTTCAATGCCAGCAATCAACTAAGTGATTCTGACAGCATATGTATTGACCCGGTTTCTGCCTAAGATGTAAGGAGGGCTTCTTTCTTTTCACCCTTTATCTTTACATTTCTTTTTCATTCTTCAACCCCTTCAGCGCTTACCGAGACTTCATTACTAGCACCTTGTTGGGTTTGTTCCAGTACTAGCTCCATCTCAGTCGGCACTTTTCCCTTATTCACTTTTCTCCTTTTTGATCATTCCTAAGGACTTCTATTCTAACTAGTGGATTGTCCCTGGGAAGATCCCTCCGGTTCTGGCTGGATCATGGGAACTAATACCTAACCTTACCATCCTTATAACTCCAGTACATAAAGTAAAATGGTCGGTCCTTGGTATTCTTTCACAATAGCCATCACAAATCGTTTGCTCCCCCTCAATATGTGCATCGATATACGAAAGAGTTTAGCACATATGGGAGAGCCTACACTTGAGTCCAAAAGATCACATTTTATCAGATTTTCATATTTAAATCACATTCTCTCCCCCGATCAAAAATTTCAAACCAATTGAGATTTATGATCCCAATTGATTTAAATATGTTTAGAAAATTTGGGAGAAAATGTGGTCAGGTTTAACATGTATTCTGATAGTGGAATATGACGATGCTCCCCCTCAATTAATGAGGGAGAATGTTAGTGTCCAGGTATGATAAGTTTTGAAGATTTTGAATTTAACAAAAATCATACACTGACACATAGCAACAAGTTTCATAAAATTCACTGCTTATTTAGTACAAAGTATCATATTTTGATGATATAGAATTTTGAAAATCATCACTCTCCCCCTCAATCGATGACCCATCTTCTATTTAAATAGTTGTGGTCATTGATTGAGTGATAGATTTTTATGAAAAGTTCAATTCAGATTGATATTCAAAAATCATGGTACCACCAAGTTTTCATACAAGTACTTTCCTGAAGAATCATAGATTGGAAAGTGCTTGCGATGTAAAGAAGACTTCTCTTCTTATACAAGAAATGATGCACTGAAACATACATCAGATCGGAGAAAAATGGATTTAAAGTAATCCATCCCCAGGTGAACATCACCCAGTTGGAGGAACAACCGTCTTTTTGGTGACGTGCTTTCCCCATTATGAGGCGCGGGTTGCTATCTAAAGTAATAGCAGCCATTTAGACATGTTTTAACCAATTTGTATAAATTTTGCTCGAGCTTCATTTAAAGTCCCGTGTCATTATTGAATGACATTTCTAAGACCGTAAATGTTATCGATAAACAGAAGACATGCCTAGATGAAACTATTTTTGGTATTTTCTAATTTTCTGATTTTTATGGTTTTTCTGGGTTTAAGTTTCTCTATTTACAATTATCTGTATTTATAATTTTCTATTTACAGTTTGGTATAAAATATGTACAAACAATATGTTTCAGTTTAAGACGATGATAACATGAATACCAAAATGAGGATACTTTCAGTATGTGGTAGACATCTGTAGTCAACATCTCTTAAACTTTCACCACCAAAGCTTTCGAGGCTCCTGAATAATCGACTGAACTTGAGCCTTCTCAATATGAAGCTTTGATAGCTTCCCCCCAAACCGACAATCTTCCTTTTGAGCAGTTTTAAAGCTCTCTTTCAAGCTTACGCAAGGTAAGTGTACAACGAAAACCCTAGCAAACCCCATTAAATATTGCTGCTCCATTTAAGAATAACCTTTGAGATTCTTCGATCGGGGGATCAAGTAGATCAGTAACGAATCATCTCACACTTGAATAATTCTTCTCATATTTCTTCCCGCTGAGGACTAAAGTAACGCATGCCAAGAGTATCCAGAGACCACTTCCCCCAAGTAATTGAAGTGATGCAGCTAGTCTCCTTATATGAAGCCCAAAAACCCGAAGTACATACTCATTCCCGTTAATAAGGTTGAAAACGTAACATCAAGATCAATTAAGACCCGGAAATCCCCTTTTCTACCTTCAGGAAATTGCAGATGGGAATTGTTACACCAAATTCAAATAAGTCCTGAGTGTAAGCAATTTATCCCGTATGTAGTCGACATGATAACACCAAGACAGTACCATAAAAGCAACTGAATACCGGATGTACACATTTCCTTTAGTAGGATACCGACTAACCATAGGAACCATCATACAATTGTGTACCTCTTTTATCATCAGAAACTGACTCTCTCTTCCCCCACGTAGTTGGAGTGATACACCAAAGGAATGAGTTAAAACACTGATTATCTCTGCGGTTATGACATTTGTCTTCCCGGAATAACTTCTACTAAGAAGACGTATGAAGTTCATTACGTGTACTCGTTGTGCATTCCGATGTATGTCTCCTTCCCCCTTGCTGGTTTTGATACCTCTGAATCAGCAACACATTTAATGCACATATTCCTAAGATCTTGTGAGAAGAACAAAATTGGCACAAGTGAGAATCAACCACTACCGAAATTGTCTCTGACTATCTTTACCAACCCTCAAGTAGGCTTTTTGACGAGATGACTGATGGAACAAACCCGATATACCAAACTTGACACTGAAGTGGAATTCCCCGTTCTTGTGACTTAAACTTGCACTACTGTTGGAAGAACGGTGTAGAGAATTAATGCTTCTAAGCAAATCTCTAAGTACTCAATACTCAACCAAAGTATGAGACATTAACACCTCTTGCGATTATCCACAACGTCATCGGCGGCGTGTGACACTGAATACTACAATGTAACTCCTTTAAGTGATAGTTACCCCGACTGTTGGTAACTAGATAAACTAAGTCTTCAACTTGAATCTTGAGCACGAGCAAGTAATCATAGGAAGTCATGCATCCAACCAACCCCGACTTCAAGATAGGATAAGATCACGCCTTTGAGGAAGTCAACTTCAATCTCGAATAAGTGATACCTGATCAACTCCATAGTCACAATTAGATGCCCAACACAAGTGAGTGAACCAACAACCAAATGTACATTGAATCACTTGTTCACACTTCTCCCCCTCAAAGATTGCATACGAGGATGCCATCTTTGATTGAATAAGTGCATATGAGATTGATCCACTGTTCACACTTCTCCCCCTCAAAGATTGCATACGAGGATGCTATTTTTGATTGAACAAGTGCATGTGAGGTTGATCCACTGCTCACACTTCTCCCCCTCAAAAATTGCATATGAAGTTGCCATTTTTGATTGAGTGAATAAATGTCCAATCGGATGGATGTAGATCCACTTGATATCTGAATAAGCATGGAGCAAGTATGAAGCCTTTTGATGAGAATAGTCAGAAACAAGGAGGGTCGTATGACCATTTCTCAAGTCTCAATCACCATGTAGTTTATTCACCTTTCTCCCCCTAAAAAATTGCATATGACGGTCAACTGCCATTTTTGATAGACCGGGAGAATAAGAATACCATCGGCGGTAAGTAGATTCACTTGATGACTGAATGAGCATGAGAAGAACATGAAGCTTGATGAGAATGGTCATAAGTAAGAAGATTCCTCTTCTTCCAAAGATAAAGTGCACTCAAGCGTACACTTTTCTTTTCTTTGATGAACGGGGCCTGAAGAGTTGTCAGCAGACGCTATTTTCATTGAAGAGCGAGGCCTGAACTGAAGTGTACAGACGTCATTATGATGAAGAGCGAGGCCTGCACTGATGTGTACAGACGTCATTGTGATTCCCCTCATATGCTGTGAGCAGCCTGAGTCCAAATGTCAAAGGACAATCCGTACGACCTGCATTTGAAAACAAACAAAAATGGAGAGTTTGGAGTGCCGGATCCCCATTTTAAGTTGGGGTCCAGTTGGTTAGTGGGAATAGAAGCATCATTCACCCGAGTCTCAGTAGGAGTTGGAATGCTAGTGGAAGTAGACCTAATTAAAGGGCACTGTTCTCCTAGAGGAAATTTCCTTCCAGTTGGCTTCCATTGACGTACAGGCACTACTTTAGATTTAGTTATCCTAGTTAAAGGGCACTGTTCTCCTAAAGTGAATTTCCTTCCAGTGGGCTTCCATTGGTAACCAACTTTAGCAAACCTATTTCCTGTTGCTTTCCAAGTTTGCTTAATATCTCTAGCTCTCCAAACTTTCTTAACTGGGGTTTTGTTGGACAACTTCAGAAATTTCTCAACACATTTATCATGATTACGCGAAATTAAACATTCATTACATGTTTTGCAAAGTGAATTAGGGTTCGAATTATTATTCTTTTTGTTCAAATCTGACTTGTTGTTTCTCATGCGGTCTTCTACTTTCCTTTTAGGAACACTTTTAGCTGGTGAAATCCTAGAATTCTTTAGGTTTCTCCTAGGTTTTGACTCGCTAGCTTTAGTGTCACTATTAACTCCTGTAGAAGGACTGATGGGAATCTTAGTCTTTTTCACTTCTAGTTGCTGAACATGTTTTGATGTGTTGGGATCTGAAGTTTCCAAGGATACCTCAAAGGTTACATGCTTGTTCTTAATTGTGGATGATGATGCAACTATTCTATCTCTTTGGTTGTAAGACTTAGGGCCCGTGCCAATGGCATATTCTAACTGTTCCTGGATCCTTTTTGTGAGGACGCAGGCATAACCTACTGCCTTATCGAGTGGTTTTCCTATTCTGTCCTTTTCCACAACCTCACGAAGAGTGTGAAGTCCATCCCTAAGGTGACAGAGGTACATTTGATGGACAGGTCTGTTGTTTCTCATGGGAAATGGAATAGGCCCCACATCAACATCGTACATTTTACAAGAAGAAACCTTTGATGCAACACAATTACAGGATGTACTTGGCATTTTTCCTTTCACCTGAGTCTTAAGATTCTCAATTTCATTTAGCAAAGAAGTTATTTTTTCATTATGACTATTTCTTGAAACTTTAATTGAGTCATATAACTCTTTGTAATGCTGTTTAATCTTAGAATTTTCTTCTCGAAAACACTCATTTTCATAATGTAACTTGTTGATGGTGTCTTGATATTGAAAATTCTTAGAATCTGAAGACGAAGGTTTATTGGTGCCATACACATCACATTTGTTGGATTTCAATTGGGCAACTTGGGCCCTCAACAGTCGAATCGTGTTTGTGTGAGCTTGAAATTTTTCATCACGTTTGCTTAATTCAAAATATGTATCAAACTCAGGAGCATCTGAGGATGTCTTGACATTTGATATTTTTCATTTTTCTTCTAAGTGTTGATGTTTGAGTTGCAAATTCAGATAATCAACTTCTAGTTTTGAAAAACGTTTAACCATGTTATCATGGTCATCATTTTGATTTTTTCAAGCAATTTCAAATTCTCCCCCTCAAGCTCAACAACACGATTCTGGGTAACATCTAAAGCAATAGCATACTCATGAAATTGAAAAGCAGATAATGCAGAATCAGTAGCAGTATAAAACACATCTTGCGCAATACATCTAGCAATCAAGTTGTCATTGGCGATGAGTATGTTTTTCCTTTCAATCTCACGACTCTTAAGTTCTATTGCACATTGAGCTACCTCATTTTCCATATCTTTAAACACTACTTTCATTTCATTTATTTTGGTTTTAAGGGCAGTTTGCATCCCTTCAAAATGTTCTTTAAGTAGTTTAAAGAATGGCATGACCTCAGTCAAGTAACACCTTTTTGCATGCTCAAAACACCTTTCCCCCTCAGTAATTCCTGTTGGTGTGATTCTCTTCTTACTTGTTTTATCGAAATCAGCAAACAGTTGCCAAATCACATATAAGCTAATTAAGGTTTTGCATTCAGTGGGAAGAGACAAAGGCACCAAATTCCTAGGTGTATTGGGAGGATACACCGTTATGGACGCCACTTTTCTAATGAGAGGGGTGTTGGCCTTAAGTTTTTCTTCCTTAAGTTTTTCATTATCTTGTCTCCAGAATATCTGTTCAGGTGTTAACTTCTTTTGAGGAGCAAACACAGTCAAACGATTTTCCTCACTATAGTCATGGGGCTTGACTATTATTCATCTGGCTATGCACTCGGGATCCCTCATTTTCTCATTCATTCTTTCCCTTGTTCTCTCACTTATCTCATCCTCCTCTTTAGTGTAGATATGCTCAGGCGGGTCATGATTAGGCATAAACATCACATTGGAATCATTTAATGCAGGTTGGGCTACCTTAGCAATCTCATGAATAGCTATTTTAGATTCACCTACATTGCTTTCACTATGCTTGTCACTTAACTTTCTGTGCTTATACATCATTTGGGCAGTCTGTCTGGTTTGGTCTTGTGTGTACAACTTATCCTCAAGCTTATTCTTTAAGGTTTTGAGTCTAGAAAAATCATTTAAGAGTTCCTTTTCTTTTCTTTGAATTATAGCTTAAGTGTAGTTATACACTTTTGTACTTCCTGTTTCTGTTTGACAGACTGTTCTAGCTGATTTTTCAAAGAATTCAACTCTTGTTTTAATGTTTCTTCTCTTACTCTAGACTCTTTAATAAGTGTACTCATTTGACCTTCTAATTTCTGCTCACGTTCATTAAGTTCAAACTTAGCACGCTGTTCATACATGGCTACTTGTTCCTTATAGATGTTTAGTCTAGTGATCAAGTTATCATCAGGGACAAACACAGTGTTCTCATGCAGCACATAATCATCATTTAGAACAGAAGATGCACAACTAGGTACAACAGACGCTTCGTTGTGATTCACATATTGTTCATATGGGAAAACATCGCTATTTCCCATATAAGCAATATCTGACTCAACAACGTTTGTCTGTTGTACTTTGTCAGGAATCTTTTGTTCATGCAACACATTATCATTATTAATGACAGAAGATACCCCATTAGGTTTAGCTGACGCTTCGTTGTGTTTCTCATGTTGCACGTTGTTCCTAGCAGTATCTGACTCCCCAACATTTGTCAGTGGCTGATGAAGCTTGTTTTCTTGAGAATTCGGGCACACAAAGTCTCTATTGGCACCAACATAGTCAAACACGTTTATCTGTTGAACATCTTTGGGAATCTTTTGTTTGTCAATCATGTTGTACAATCTGAGTATCTCTGATATAGCAGAATCTGAAGTATTTGACATGATATTAACGTGCACGGGATTTTACAATTCTATGATTTAAACCGAGAAATAGATTCTTTCGCGGGGTTTTACAAAATCAAGAATAAACCGTGAAATGATGCTTGATATGTGTTATGATGAAGGTCTGGTAGACTTGTTGATCTGTTTGGTATGGTTGTTGCAAGTTATTATGGCAAAATTTTGGTCTGAAAAACTTAAAACCTCAATAACTTCTTTCCGGAAAGGATTTGGGCCTCGAAAAATTCGTTTCACGAATTCATTGTGAAACCTCACAATATTCAGGCTGTTCCGGTCGTTTTGACAGGTGTTTCGCTGAAAACGGAGTTACGGTTCAAAAGTTATGGCCGTTTGAAGTTTTGACGTAAAAAGTCAACTTTGGTCAAATATGACAAATCGCTACAATGAGCAGATAGACAAAACGCTACAGTGATCAGAGAGACAAGTCACTACAGACAAATCGCCAGAGACAAATCGCCAGAGACAAATCGCCACAGACAAATCGCCACAGACAAATCACCACAGACAAATCGCCACAGACAAATCACCACAGACAAATCGCCACAGACAAATCACCACAGACAAATCGCCACAGACAAATCGCTAGCTTTGGAAAGGACAAATCGCTGCTTTATGAACCTGGACAAATCGCTATCTTTGACACAAATCGCCAGACACAAATCGCTAAGTCGCTACAGGACAGAACAGTCACTATCAGAGACAAATCGCCAGCCACAAAATGCCAAACAAGTCACTATCGTAGCTGTTTGTCCTTTTTTTCCAAATCTGGTAGAAGGACAAATCGCTATCTCGAGAAAACACAAATAGCTACTTTTTGTTTCCCACACGACACAAATCGCTGCGCAGAAGGTTTTCCAGAGAGACAATTCGCCAGTTAGAACAAGCTTCGAATCTTCCAAAACTCACCACACAAAGCCTAGATCTGTGATTCCAAACACCAAAAACTACTCCTATGTAATCCCTAAGCTATAAAGTACAAGATTTAACAACTTTTAACCACTAAACAAAGCACAAAATGGATTTTTAGGAGCTAAAGTATTCGACCCAAAAACAATCCCCAATCTACTCGAATCTGTGAATATCAACATACATGGACCTAACCATGGCTCTTGATACCAATTGTAGGATATTCACTAACAAAGAAACACAAGTTTGGGACTAGAGTTTGGATTGAATGGTGATTTGTAGAGAGAGAAAGAGATGGAACCTTTGTAGAGAGAGAAACAAATGTGTATTTGCTTGATATGCAAATGAGGTCCAACCCTTCCCATGGGTGGGAAGGGTGTATTTATAGTCCTTACATAATATGACCCGAGTGGGCTGTGGAGCGAGCTGACAGTGGGTAAAGACCCGACCCACTCCACAAGATCTATAATAACTAATCTACTACTAATATTACTAATAATCCTACGAGCTATGGAGTGCTAATAAGTACTCGGGGTGACCGAGTCTTCAATTGAATATTTATATTCCTAACACTAGATATGAGGTCTAACAAACCTCGAGCAAATGATCTCCACAAGTGGTATCAGAGACAGGTTAACTGATACTTTGGTTTAGAAGATCCAGACGAATTTGTTTAAGAGAAGATGGACATGGAGACAACAAGTCAGACTAAAATTGCTGCTAAGCTTCCAATGCTTAAACCCAATGAGTTCGATATGTGGCGATTAAGAATTGAGCAGTTCTTCCAAGTTCAAGATTATACTCTCTGGGAGATTATTGAGGATGGGAATTCGTTCAAATCTACAACTACAACAACCGTTGTTGAGGGTGTCACTGAAACTAAGTTGCAAACTAAGCCAACCACTACTGAAGAGAAGGCACAACACAAGAATGATGTTAAGGCGAGAAGTTTGCTTCTGATGACTATTCCCAATGACCAGTTGTTGAATTTTAGCAAGTTTAAGTGTGCTAAAACCCTTTTTGAAGCTATTGTTGCAAGATATGGTGGGAACGAAGCCACCAAGAAAACTCAGAAGACCCTTCTCAAGCAATAGTTTGAGAATTTTTCAGCAACAAGCAACGAGTCACTAGATCATATGTTTAATAGACTTCAAAAACTAGTGAGTCAATTGGCTGTTCTAGGAATTGAGATGCCTCAGGAAGATCTCAACTCCAAATTTCTGAGGAGTCTACCAGCTGAATGGGCTATGCATGTGGTTGTATGGAAAAACAAGCCTGATATAGATTCCATGAGCTTAATGGATCTCTATAGCAACTTCAAGATAGTTGAACATGATATTAAGAAGTCTGCTGGATCAAGCTCAAGCTCAAGCTCAGGGAATTTGGCCTTTGTATCAACTCCCAGTACCTCAAGTCCAGATGAAGAAGTTCAAGTGACTGGAGCAGTTGGTACTGCTAGTTCCAATATTGGTACTGCTAGCACTTCAAGCAGTACTAATGGACTCTTGAATGAGAATACTTATTGTGCTTTCTTGACTACTCAGCACATTGGAAGTATGTTGACTCATGCAGATCTTCAAGAGATTGATGAAGATGATATTGAAGAGATGGATATCAAGTGGTAGCTCTCTCTTCTCAGCTTGAGAGCTAAGAGATTCTTGAAGAAGACTGGCAAGAAGATCGTCATAAACAGCAATGATGTTGCAGGGTATGACAAGTCCAAGATTGAGTGTTTCAATTGCCACAAGAAAGGTCATTATTCAAGGGAGTGCAGATTGCCAAGACAACAAGATGGAAATAGCAGAGGATATGGAAGCAAGTAAAGGGTTGTGGAGGTTACTGATTTATGCTCAAAAGCCATGGTTGCCATTGATGGCTTAGGGTTTGACTGGAGCTACATTGCAGAGGAGGAAGCAGAAGCATCTACAGAGATTGCTCTTATGGCATTTTCAGACTCTGAGGTACAAGTTTCTAAATGTTCTAAATCTTGTGAAGCTTTAAAAGATCTAGAAACTCTTAAGAAAAGATATGAGGATCAGAGAAAAGAGCTAACCCAAACTGCTTTTAACTTAGCAAATCATAAGAGGGCTTTAGCTGTATTAGAAGAACAAATTGTTCATTATAAAAGTAATGAGTCAAAGTTTTCTGATGATATGATTATTGTTAAGAGAGACTTAATGTTTAGAGAGAATGAAATTAGTGTGTTGAAACATGAGCTAGAACAGGTTAAGAAAGCAAAGGAGAACATTCAAATGACTGTTGACACACTAGAATTTGCAACTCTGGGTGTTAGTAAGATTGTTGAGTGTCAGATCCTTAATAAAGCTAAGTCAGGCCTAGGTTATAAGTCAGTTCCACCTCCCTATAGAGAAATTCCAACACCCCCAGGCATAGACTTAGAACACACAGGACTACCTGAATTTCAACTACCTGAGCTTAAATATGGTCCTCAACCTAAAAAGAATGTAGTTGATAAACCTGTGTATGAAAGTGCAAGTGATGCCTCATTTTCTGAGGATAAGGTGTCCTCAGCTAAGGACTCAGATGCTCCAACCATTGAGGAATGGACTTCTGATGATGAGGATAATCAGGCTATGGTTAAGCCTGTTAGTGTTAAAGTGGAGGAACCAAAAGTTCCAAAGATGGTTAAACCTGAGACTGTTAGGCCTAGATCAAATGCCAAACCTTTTAGACCAACAGTTAGGTATGCAGAAATGTATAGTACCACAAACAAGCCAAGAGGTAACCAAAGGAATTGGAATGACCTCAAATCTCACCAATTAGGGGATGATTTTTTCTGCTATAGAAAAGCTTGTTACTCGTGTGGTAGTTTTGACCATCTTGCAGATTTTTGTGACAAATGGTTGAGTGGATATTCAAACCATAGGTTGAGTATAGCAAGACTTCAAACTCTTCCTAGAAATGATAGAATGATACCCAGATCAGTTCTATTAAAGTCTGGCCAAAGACTTATTTAAACTGCTAGACAAGCAGTTCAGCCTATCAGACCAATTAGACCTATTCACTCAAGGCCAACAGTTCAAGGTGCAAAAATGTTTTCCAAATCAGCACCAACAACTGTTAAAAGACCATTTCAAAACAGACAAGTAGTGAAAAACCAAGTTTGGAAACTCAAGGTAACAACTACCAAGCCAGCAGTTCCAACTGCTAGCAGAGTAATTGGTACTGGTGTTAATAAAAACACTACTAAGGGAAATATGGGAAATGGAGTGAATGCATCAGCATGTTGGGTTTGGAGACCCATAAAACCCAATGGTGCTAAAATTGTTTTGAAAAGAATGAATTATGTTGATGCAAGAGGAAAGCCTAAGTCTGTTTTGGCTTGGGTTCCACAAGGAAATTAATTTTTCTTGTTATGTGCATTGTTAGTCATATGCTTGTATCTTGTTTCTTTGTTTTTAGACTAACATTTGCAGGTTTTAGATGATAAGCACCAAGAAATTAAATGCTTTATGTTTAGGACTGTATGGTGATTTGGAGCTGAGTGTGTGATCTTTGCACACAACAAATGGTAATTGGTTCACCATGTCTAACCCACATAAGAACCAACTACTCCAGAGCAAACGGTTTCTGGTAAAGACTAATCAAATCCGTTTGATGGTTGACAATTTACCAAAAAATATATGGTTATCAGCTCACCATATCTAACTGTGAAGAGTTGGCTAGTCCAAAGCAAACGGCTATTGGTAAAGACATATCAAATCCGTTGATAGCTGATGAAGCGAAAAGTGTACCGCTTTTAGGGGGTCATTTAAGCCCTAAATCGTATTTATTTGATCAAATATTGCCCTAAATCGTTCCTTTTGTCATTTTAGGTACTTTGGAGAAGAAATCTGGAAAAGGAAGCATGTTGGACGTTTTTGGAGCATAAAAGTGAAGAAAACGACAAAGTCTCAAAAATATGCTGGAAAGTACATTTGACGGCGTCAAGCTCTATTGTGACGCCGTCAGCCCTTGATAAGCCAGAGAAATTTTGGAAGATTAAAGGGGGACGGCGTCAAGAAGGTCGTCAAGCCTTGATAAGCCAGGGAGGATTTTGGAGGATTAAAGAGGGACGGCGTCAGGAAGGCCATCCGGGAACCCTAGACACGGCGAGGTGACGGCGTCAAGATCTACAACGTGACGCCGTCAGACATTAAACTCTATATATAGTTTTGCAATATTTTGTCATTAGTGTGCAACTTTGTGAGGAGAAACCCTAAGACGAATTTCTGCCATTTTTAAGGGTTTTCATACCCTTGGATCTCCCATGTTTAATTGAAGATAAGTAATCACTTAATCAATCAATATGTCTATGTGTTGTTTGATTATATCTTGTTCTTGTCTTTTGATTAACATGCTAGGCTAGATTTATCTTGTGTTTGCTTAGATCTAATGAAACCTAACTATTGATTATTAGTTGTTAGTGTGTTATTAATTGTATTGGATGATTGTTTATCGATGTTAGGCTTAAGAAAACTGGCTAACCTCCTATACGGTAATTTGCTTGAACGTCTTAAGAAACATGAACCAATGCGTACTAAGGTTATTATGGTTGTATTTAATGCATGAACGAATTCTAGTGATCCCATGTTAGGAGCTTCTTAGCCGGCTCGACATAGGAGTGAAGTAGGAGCTTGTAGAGTTGGGGAAGTACGTACGCCACCCCACGATTGGTATTAAGGAATACACCCGTCATCCACGTAATTAATATACACTAATCAACCGGTAAAAGATAGTTAGGGAGTAAGGAAATCTAAGTAAACACATTTCTCCCCATATAAGTTTCACAACCTTTTCATTTTCAGTTATTTTATTTTATTTGCATTTGTAGTTATTTGGGTTAGTTGACTAGCAACTAATTCCGCCCACTCATTCAAACCCGAGATTTTACTTGCTTTCATAAAAATTATAAAAATACAAAAAGAATCTTCCCTCACACTTAGACCTATTAGAGTAGTTTTTCAATCCTAACGACACTATTCCCCTAGAGAACGATCAATCCCCCGGTACTTGCCACTACACTATACTACATCGGTCAGGTACACTGCCTGGTGGGGATTGCAAGCTTCTCGAGATCCCTCGAGAGGTAAAACCTGTTGTAAGGTCGCAAAACCACGCATCAAGTTTTTGGTGCCGCTGCCGGGGAATAGTTATTGTTTAGGTTGAATTTTTATTTTATTAGGTCTACTCACTAGATTCCTTTCTTGATTTTTATTCTTACTAGATTCCTTTCTAGGTTAGATTTTTATTTATTTTTTAGTTTTCTTAGTCTATCTTTTTCTTCGTTTCTTGTTCGTAACCAATACATCCGACATCATGGAAGTGGTAATATCCTCGATCCCAACAACCCACCACCACAACAACACCCACCTCCTAGAGCCCGTACCTTAGGAGACTACTCCCGTCCTAGCCACCATGGCTATCGAAACACCATTGAGCTCACTCAAGGAGCCAATGTCACTCCCTTGCGATCCGACACCATCCGGTTGGTGCAAAGCGGATGCGCGTTCCATGGACTTCGTTCCGAAGATCCTAACCAACATCTCAAGGACTTTCTCAAAATTGTTGATTCCATAGACCTTGATGTTGCCACTCGAGAGACGACCCGACTGCGTCTCTTTCAATTCTCTCTGCGGGACCAAGCTAGTCAATGGCTAGAGCGTCTACCCGCAGGATCCATCACCTCTTGGGATGATCTCACCACTCATTTCCTTGCTCAGTTTTTCCCACCAGGAAGAACTACCAAGCTAAGGAATGATATCTTGATGTTCCAACAACGTCAAGGCGAAACCCTCTACGAGGCATGGACTCGATTCAAGGACTTACTCCAAAAAGTCCCTCACCATGGCATAGAACTTTGGCTCTAAGTCCAAATCTTCTATGACCATATCAATCTCTCTACGAGGCAAACCATTGACCAATCGGCCGGTGGTAAGCTACGTGATCTAAGTGCGGAACAATCATGGGCTCTCCTAGAAGATCTTGCTCTTTATGACAACGAAAGTTGGAGTGATCCCCGTGATTTGAATAAAACGGTCAAGGCAATATCTTTGCCTTCGAACAATTCAAGCACTTCCGACCGTAGGATCATAGAACTTGAAGACCAAGTCAAGTTTCTTATGAAATCCTACGAGGCTCCTAAACCTTCAAGCCAAGTGAACAAAATCACTTCTTCATGTGAATTATGTAGTGGTCCCCACGACACTCGTGATTGCGTGGAACACCCCGAACAAGCTTTTGCGGATTACACATCCTCGCGTACCGACGGAGCGGGAGACAAGTGGTACACTTTCAAACCCGAGCCAAACCCCTACGGTGATTCATACAACCCCTCGTGGAAAAATCACCCAAACCTTAGGTGGAAACAAAACCAAAACGCACAACAAACCAATTCTTCCAACCCACCTAATCATTTCCAATCAAGCGGTTCCAACTCGAACCGTACTTTCAACAACAATCCTTCCAGCAATGGTAGTACCAATAACTTTGAAGGATTGATGTCCCAATTTATGGCATCTCAAGAAGCTCGTTTGGCCAAGTTTGAAGCCGATTTCAAACAAAAATAAAGCGAGATGACCAATAAGATCGACACTTTGTTGAAAGCCCTCAATGACCGAGAAATGGGAGCACTCCCTAGCAACACAGTCAAGAACCCGTAACTAAACGTCAACGCCATCTCGTCAGTTTCGTCTCCTAGTTCTTGTCCACAATATTATTCGGTCAATTCCATGAGCACGTGTTTCAAACAAACCCAAGTCGTTCAAAATGACCAAAAAGTTATGATATCCAAATTGGTCAACAACATAGTTGAAACACCTCCCACTCAAAACCTTGACGAAGAATTCAAGGAGCTCCACCTTGAAAGTCCAGTTATTGATGTGTTGGATGAGAAGAAGCTCAAGTTAGGCGAAAAAGGGACCGCCTTCGTTCAAAACAAGCTACCTAAGAAGTTAGATGATCCGGGCTTATTTGTTCTACCTTGCAAGATCGGTAATTCGGAGGCTTATGACACATTAGCCGATCTTGGATCAAGCCTTAACCTACTTCCGTTACCTCTCTACACCTCTCTAAAACTAGGAAAACTTGAAGAAACCGAGGTGATAATAGGCTTAGCGGATGGGAGTGTTGCTTACCCGATTGGAGTAGTCAAAGACGTGTTAGTACACATTGGAAAACTAACCATTTTAGCCGATTTCCACGTCCTTGATATGGTTAGTGACCCTACATGCCCCTTGTTGATAGGTAGAGGATTTTTGGCGACCGCTAGTTCTATGATTGATTGTAAGGAATCTAAGATAGCGGTAGGAGAAGGTGATACTTGGTCAGTCTATGATGTGAAGAAACATGCCTATGATACTAGTGAGGAACCAACACCCCATTGGTTAGAATTAAATAGGAGACCATCTAGATATGGACCTTGGATCGATAGAGACTTCATAGGACCCCAACGCCCATTTTCCCTAGAAGAGGACTTTGTGAACCGAACACATGCGGTAGAACAACTCTTGGCTAGGGACACCGAATTGGATCCATTTGAAGACCCTCTAGTTTTTAGGAAGATGATTGATTTCCTAGGAGTTTTGCCAATTAACCTAGGAATGAATAAGTGGACTTGTGAGGACGATGATCATAAGTGGGATTGGGACAAACCACCCAAAGATGGAGATGGGTCATGGCATATTAAGATGACATTGTATGACCCGGATGGAGAGAAGTTTGAAAAGATATATTGTACTAAGCGGACCAATAGGAAACTTCAATCCAAGCTTAACCCTAAAGACGTCCTCGATGACGAACTCACTTACATAGGGTAGAAGGACTTTGAGTCTAGCTACAAGACTCGTTAATAAAGAAAAGCGCTTCTTGGGAGGCAACCCAAGCTTTATTTGCTTTGCGTGTTTATTTATTTGTTTGTTTGATTTTATTTGTTTCCGTATGTATGTTTAATTTTTATTATTATTGATTCATGTTCAAAACTAAATTGTGAAAATGCTTTATCTTGTTTTTAACTTCGTCTTAACTACATATAAAGGTATTTTGCAAAAGATAAGTGTAAGGGAAATCCAAATCGGTTTATTAGAACAAATGAACATGAATCATAACAATAATAAATTAACATACATATTAGTATTTGTTTGAGTCAAATGCTTGTATCGAGTCATAATGATGTTTTGCAGGATTTCCAGGAAGTAAGGTAGAGGTTTTTCCAGAAATTTTCCGGAAACTTAACATGAGAATTCTGTCAGATCATTTCTGACGGCGTCATGTTCTAATTTTCTGAATTTTTTGAAAGTTTTGTTTTCATAAAAAGTTTTTATTAAATCTCTAACTTATAAACTCCAGGAATCTGCAAAATAATCATTCCACAAGCATTATATCCTTATATAGAATTTATCCCGCCGATGTTATGCAGGTTTTCGTGTTTGTTTTCTCAGGTTTAACAGGTTATTTTGGACAAGGAGATGTATGTGGGATCAAGCTTTTGGCGATGCATTAGTCTTGGAGCTTCTACATTCTCTTGGAAGAAGATCTAACCATGTTACCTCTTCATCCACCAAACGAATCAGGGGAGTATTTGATTTCATTCTTTTACCTTATTTACTTTTACATCTTGTTATTTGAACATTGGGGACAATGTTCATCTTAAGTGTAAGGGGGGGGGGGGTAAAGTACGATACTTTAGAGAATACAAGTGCACTTGATTTTTCGTTTGTTTAATGGTAGATGTGTAATAAAACTGAGAGAAATACCTGTTAAGGCAATTTTAGTGCCAAATTTAAATTTTTTTACAACATATAGAAGTGAAACTTTGATCTGAATGAGCGTCTCATGGATAGGAGTTATATGACTAGCACAAAACCGTACCACTAAATTTTTTTTTCCACCCCCAAATATGTGAGGTTCGCCCCTAGAATTGGTAGGAAAAGCATTTATGCTATGATGTGTGTACCGGTAGCACTTAGATTCTAGAACTTGCGTTAGGACCATTCCGAGGCCACAAGTGAGACTACATTCGTGTAGTTAGATTTACTACATGATAAGAGGCATTAGGATTAACCCATTGTTTTACACCTGTGTTTTTGTTATAATTACGTTGGCTACATTGGTCAAGTAATTCTCCCACACCCTTTGCGTTGTACTCATTTTTAGTACACGATACCCCTAGTACACCCCTCAGAGCCTATCTTTTCGTTTCGACCTTTAAGCATTTTACTTAAAGGAAGAATTTGTTACACCCCACTTAAATGTACACCCAAATCGCCTTAGCCTACCTTGTATGCACTCATTTTTAGTGAATTATTGTGACAACATTTGTTTAAACCCCAAGTTAATTATCTAATTGATTACATGGTTGCTAAGTCGAGTCATATCCTTGTACATATTGTTTTGGGACGATTGGGACTCATGTGTAAAGTACTAGTGTAATGGAGTAATGGGGAAGAACAACATTATTACCCTCATATGTGCTAAATATTTTAAAAGTACTCCAAGTGTTTCGATTATCTTAATTCGAGTCATTAGAATAGTTATTTGTAAAGTTATGTAAAAGTTCAAGTGTAAGGGGAATGCAACGCCCCTATGTGTATTATTTTGGATGGTAGGGCAAGAATGTATGAAAAAAAATAAATAAATAAAAAAAATCAAGAAAAATACAAAAAAAATGAGAAAAAGAAAAGTAGAAAAAAAAACATATGGACTACCATCCCGTTTCATTTTATGTTTATTTTATGTTTTTGTTATTTTGTTTTTAGCTTAAGTCGAGTCTAGTCTTGGCTTAGCAACGTCATATTGTACATGTAATTAATCAAGATCTTTAACTCGCCACGAGTAAAATATCCCTTATCCAACAAATCCGTGTTTATCATATCCCTACACCTAACGTTATAACCCGTTTAAAAGCCCTCTTTGATAGTTTATCTTAGGTGCTTACGCCTAGTGGAGGAGGTTTTTGGTCCTTTCCCAAGCCTATGGTAATCTATTTGCTATGACAGGTAGTGAGAGATATTATCCGTTTTCATTTATGAGATATACTTTTATGACACCTGAGAGATGTGAGTATCTAAACACTACTTGTGAGGTGCTAGTTTGTAATCTCCGTGCTTATTATGATTAAAATGGAACGACTATTTGTTGTAATTACTTTTATATTAGCATTAAATGACCCCTAACTTGTATTTTGATTAGAATAAAAGCGCATTTGCTTGAGGACAAGCAAATCTCAAGTGTAAGGGTATTTGATGAAGCGAAAAGTGTACCGCTTTTAGGGGGTCATTTAAGCCCTAAATCGTATTTATTTGATCAAATATTGCCCTAAATCGTTCCTTTTGTCATTTTAGGTACTTTGGAGAAGAAATCTGGAAAAGGAAGCATTTTGGACGTTTTTGGAGCATAAAAGTGAAGAAAACGACAAAGTCTCAAAAATATGCTGGAAAGTACATGTGACGGCGTCAAGCTCTATTGTGACGCCGTCAGCCCTTGATAAGCCAGAGAAATTTTGGAGGATTAAAGGGGGACGGCGTCAAGAAGGTCGTCAAGCCTTGATAAGCCAGGGAGGATTTTGGAGGATTAAAGAGGGACGGCGTCAGGAAGACCATCCGGGAACCCTAGACACGGCGAGGTGACGGCGTCAAGATCTACAACGTGACGCCGTCAGCCCCTAAACTCTATATATAGTTTTGCAATTTTTTGTCATTAGTGTGCAACTTTGTGAGGAGAAACCCTAAGACGAATTTCTGCCATTTTTAAGGGTTTTCATACCCTTGGATCTCCCATGTTTAATTGAAGATAAGTAATCACTTAATCAATCAATATGTCTATGTGTTGTTTGATTATATCTTGTTCTTGTCTTTTGATTAACATGCTAGGCTAGATTTATCTTGTGTTTGCTTAGATCTAATGAAACCTAACTATTGATTATTAGTTGTTAGTGTGTTATTAATTGTATTGGATGATTGTTTATCGATGTTAGGCTTAAGAAAACTGGCTAACCTCCTATACGGTAATTTGCTTGAACGTCTTAAGAAACATGAACCAATGCGTACTAAGGTTATTATGGTTGTATTTAATGCATGAGCGAATTCTAGTGATCCCATGTTAGGAGCTTCTTAGCCGGCTCGACATAGGAGTGAAGTAGGAGCTTGTAGAGTTGGGGAAGTACGTACGCCACCCCACGATTGGTATTAAGGAATACAACCATCATCCACGCAATTAATACACACTAATCAACCGGTAAAAGATAGTTAGGGAGTAAGGAAATCTAAGTAAACACATTTCTCCCCATATAAGTTTCACAACCTTTTCATTTTCAGTTATTTTATTTTATTTGCATTTGTAGTTATTTGGGTTAGTTGACTAGCAACTAATTCCGCCCACTCATTCAAACCCGAGATTTTACTTGCTTTCATAAAAATTATAAAAATACAAAAAGAATCTTCCCTCACCCTTAGACCTATTAGAGTAGTTTTTCAATCCTATCGACACTATTCCCCTAGAGAACGATCAATCCCCCGGTACTTGCCACTACACTATACTACATCGGTCAGGTACACTGCCTGGTGGGGATTGCAAGCTTCTCGAGATCCCTCGAGAGGTAAAACCTGTTGTAAGGTCGCAAAACCACGCATCAATAGCTGGAAGTTTGCTAAAAACTATGTTTGAGCCATGGTATTTTAAAATCCTTTTCAATAAGTTCATACGGCTCAACAAAAATTTTCCAACAGTTGGTACGGTTAGTACAAAGTTAGTACGGCTCAACTAGCTGTTGTAAAAATCTGTCAGTAATTAATTTTATAGCCGTTGGGTTAAAACCGTTATTCTTAAGGTACTTATAGGTCATTTTCTAGTAGATAATTATCTTTTTTCCATAAATTTATTTATTCTATTTCTAAAGATAATTTATCTCATACGCTTATTTCGCAAAACCCTAAACAGTACCTATAACCTCCAATAGGCTACATAAAACCTCAATTCCAATTTAAACGATCATCTTATTGCTAAAATCTTTCATTTTTCATCACTAAAAATGGCTGGATTGGAATTTGTTAAGCGTCACAATCAGGTTGCGTTTCTTGAGAAAACAGAGGAGGGAGATGGACCAAAATTTTATGAGATTGTGGACTTTCTAAACCACTCTCATATAAGGTATGCTCTAACTGTTTCTCCTACTCTTTATGTCTCTCACATCACACAGTTCTGGCAGAATGCTACTGTCTTGACTAGTGAAGATGGGGACTTAGAAATTCATTCTGAAGTGGATGGTGTATCTTTTGTTGTTACCGAGTCTATAATTAGGAGACATCTTAAACTAAAAGACTCAGATGGTATCAACACTATGCACAACACTGAAATATGGCAGGAACTTACCAAAATGGGGTATGATACATCCGAACACAAATTAACTTTTCAAAAAGGATGTTTCTCACCTCAATGGAGATTTTTGATACATACCCTTTTACATTGTTTAAGTCCTAAAAAGACTGCTTGGGAGCAGTTCAGTAGCAATATTGCTATTGCTCTCATTTGTTTGTCTACAAACAAGGTTTTTAACTTTTCAAAATTTATTTTTGAGGGTATGGCATCTAATGTAAATAGCAAAACAAAGTTTCTAATGTATCCCAGGTTTGTTCAAACACTTTTGAATAAAAAGACATACCTGCTTACAAAACCAACAGAAATTTTTGCTACTCCTAGCCTTCAATCAAAAGTTTTTCGAAATATGGCTATGGCTAGTAGGCTTTTTCAAGGGGAACCCGTTCCATTGTTTCCTCAAATGCTTCAAACTGAGTTGGGTGAAGGGTCAGCAGTTCCAACTGATCCCCATCACACATCCACTCAAGTACTTGAAAGAACCCAAACATCTCAATTTCACATCACTTATAGTAGAAGGGAAACACCTAGAGTGATTCCTAGATCCTTTCCCCATGATTCACCTCTCCTAGCAGGTCACACAGCTAGAAGTGATGAGGGTATCTCTAACCAAAATGCATTGATGGAATTATGTACCAAGCTAGTTGCCAAAATTGATAGTTTGGAGACAGATCTTACAAGTACCAAGGAGGAGCTCAAAGCCCACAAGGAGAATTCTGCTAAAATTTTTAACAGGTTATCTATAAAAGTGAAAAAGCTGAAAGATCAACTCAAGCAGAAAAGGGCAAGAATGGTATTGGATGATGATTCTTCTAGTGATGACTCAGATGATTCAGATGATGCTGATGGTGGAAATTCTTCCAAACAGGGGAGGAAATTTGGTAAAGACAAGGATAGATCAAGTTCTCAGGGGAGGCATAATGAAGAGGAAGAAGAAAGATTTGATATGGGTTCTGGTAATGTAGATATGGAAGAAGAAGAACAGACACAAGAAGCAGTTCAGACTGATACCCAAGAAGCAGAAAAAGTTTAGACTGTTGAAACAGTTTCAAATACTGAGATAGAGCATGAAACAGTTCCAATTGATGACATTTCAGCTGAGCTAGTTTATGAAAGAAAAAGAGCTGACAAAGGTAAAAAGGCTATGACACAAGAGGAAGAGGAAGCAGCTCAAGAACTTGAATGACTTAAGACAACAAAACCAAAAACTCAAGCTCATATAGATCATGATGCAGAAGTTGCATGGAAAATGATAGAAAAAGATTTGGCTGATGAAGAAGCTAAGAAAGCTCAGATAGCTTAAGATGAGGAATTAGCAAGGAAAATGGCTGCTGATGATGAAAGGATCATAGCTGGTTTCATGGATGGAACAAGAACTGAAGATTTTAATCAAGAAGAGTTCAATGAGCAACTTCAATACTTGTTGGATTCGGATTGTATTATAAAAGCTCATGTTGTGTTGATTCTTAATGATCAGGAGTTAAATGAAGAAGAAAAGTCTGAGGAGCTCAAATAATTTATCTTGAAGACAAACAGAGAAGCTACTTGGAGTGACTTAATGCACATAATCAGAGAAAGACAAAAGTCAGGTTAAAAGACAAAGTTGCCTACCAGGAAAGAAAAAGTCAATTTCATGAAGCACTATTTGAAGAATCAAGCTAATTACAAGATGAGTGACTTTACTGGATGGACAGATGCTGAGATTGAAAGGAAATTCTTTGAAACTTATGCAAGACTGAATACTCCAATCAGAGAGGACATGACAAGGAAAAAGAAAAGAGAACCAGAAGTTCTTGAATCTGATGCTGCAAAGAAACAAAAGTCTGAAGAAGAAGAATTAACCAATGAGAAGATCAAGAGCATGATGATGATTGTTCCATAATCTTCATATATCAAACCTTTACAAGTAAAACATCCAATCATTGACTGGGAAGTTTTGATTGATGGGAGAATGAAAGGATGGAAGATAGTCAGATTTGGTGATATTTTTGAAAGGTACAAGTTGTTTGAAGATTTACTCAGAGGATTTGATAGAGAAGATCTTAATCAACTATGGAGCTTAGTAAAAGAAAGATTTAGAGATAAAGATCCTATTGAAGACAATGACAAAGAGTTATGGGTTCAGTTGAAGAGAATCTATGAACCTGATAGTGGAGAGTCAATGTGGAGGTTTGAAGCACAAGTTAAAGATGTGTATTGGTATTTGTTTGAATCGTGTGGAGTACATAGAGTTTCTACTCCAGATGGGATAGAAATCTATATGTTGGTGGAAAAGTACTATCCACTCAGAACATTTGTGTTAATGGCTATAGTACAAGGAACACTCAAGGTTGAAGAAGACTCTGAGATGGCAGACTTGTTAGTTATGATGATTTTCAACCTTGCAGAGCAAAGAAAAGTCAAAGACTAAAGTGACTGATGTGATAGATGTTTGAAAGAATTTTCCACATTGAGAAGATGAAGCTTAATTTGAAGAAACTTAGTGATTTGGATAGAAATCATACGTTTAGGGGAGGATTGTTAGGAAATTAAGCTATAGCAGTTAGTACGGTTGAAAAGAAAGTTAGTACTGTTGATGAGTTTTGAAGACAAAGAGCAGTTCGTACTGTTTGTATGAAGAAGTTAGTACGGTTTATATTTTTGTAAGATAATTATAGAAAAGATATTGTGTATATCTTATACGATTAGGTTGATAGTTATCTTGTAAAGGAATCCTTAGTCTATAAAAGGATTGCCTAGCTTAAAGTTTTGGTACGAATGTATGATTGTTTTGTTAAGATTCAAGGTTGTAAACCCTAGTGATAGGAGATCACTCGTATTATTCATTAATAATATTGAATCGTTAAAGTTGAAGTATATTGTGTTCCTTGTTCATTCATTGTTGATTCGTTAATACAAAACACAAACAAACAAATCTTCTAAGTGCTAGCTAGTAAATTCCGCGTGCTAGACTAGAGATCATTCAAAGTATACATCTAACACAAGGAGTGTGTATAGATCCGGTCATTGCATCACCCTCTGCATCTTCATCTGCACAAGAAAATATTGGTCAAAATGACTCATCATTATCATCTAAAGACAATGATCAAATAAACACCGTTGTTACATTTGATGATGATCAAATTAACCCCGTTGTTTCATTTGATGATTCTTTTGATGATGACAATCACGATCACATTGAACAAAATAATCTTATGCATGATACAGATCCAGAGCTTATGACGTTGCTGTTGACCACCCAAACGCAATTAAATGCACAGAAATCCCAGATTGATAAATGCAATGATATTAATAGGAATCTAAAAGCAAAAGTTGCATTGTTAACTAAGGATCTTAAGTGCTACAAGCTACAACTGTCAAATTTTGAAAACAAATAAAAACATGAGAAAAGCTTTGAGTCTGCATTCCAAGAATCATACGTAAGGTACAAAATTTCGAACATCAAGTTCGTGAATTAACTGTTTCCAAAAATGAATTAATTTCACAAAAGGAACAAGAAAAATTTGATTTTCAACAATAAATTGACATTTTACACTCTGAACTTTCCAAAACCAAAACAGAGTTGTCAAATTGTCAAGAAAATTTTTCTGAACATAGACAAGTTTCAAGGAAACGTATTGATTCATACCTTGAGGAAATTGTGGCATTGGAAGGCAAACTTAAAGAATTTCAAAACGTTGTTTATAAAATGAGTGAATCTGTAACAACCATTCAAAAATTAACTGTCAAACCAAATCCCCAAGGATATGGCTTTGCAATTGGAAATGATCAACCACGTTTTTTAAACAAAGCACTCAAGAAAAATCAAAAGTTGTACATTGCAGAATTATTGTTGGATGATACTTTCACACGTGTGGTTGTATATAATACTGAAGAGGAACTGGAACACGAGGACGAGAGTCGATCTAAGTTGAGTTGTGTATATTATAACAAACCATACGATTACTCAAAAACACCTCATAATAGTGAAACTTGTGTACCTCAAAAAGATAGATCTGAACAATCGTGGTCTTTAACTGAAATAAATGCTTCGTCTGAAGTTCGTCCAGTAACCACTGTAGCACAAGTCAATGGCCCTTTACCAAATCAAGGTGTCAATGCACAAATGCCAAAACAATGTCGCATTCTTAAATTTTTTAATACATTTATGGATGACATCAAACTTTTGGAAGACGCAATTGAACATAATTCTGAAATCAAAGTCTCTACTTTTCTCTCTCCCTATGAGAAAGAAAAGAGAGAAGTTTTTCAAAAGCAATTTTTTCCATATGTCAAACACCTGCGACTTTGTGCAACACAGTGGGAACAGGAACTTCAATCAGAAGTTGCATCGATGATGAGCATTTTCAAAGCAAAAGATAACAAGATTTCAAAACAAAAGTGTCAAAAGCAAGCTTTGGAAAAAGATTCAGATCGACTCTTGACAAATGTTCTAAGTTCTGATGTGATATCTGTGATTATGAATTCTATCTATTTGTCGTGTAATGAACTGCTTGTTGATGATCACTGTGTTGAACTTGAGACAATGAGAATTGAGATTGATAATTTGCATAGAGAAAATGAGAGACTTAGACAAATCAATGATGATGTGGAAACCAAATGGGCAAAAGAAATTTTCAAACTTAACCAAAAGTTGCAATGGTGTCAGACTCAGAGTCTTAACTTTGAGTTAGCACTACAAAGCCAAAAAGAATCTTTATCTTCTCAAAACGTTCATGTTTCAAAACTTCAAAATCTTGAAAAAGAAATTGATGTTTTAAAACATCAAATTTTTTAGTATGAAAAAGATATTGGTGAAATTTGTGAAAATAGAAATGACACTGTTCGGTTAAACAGAGAATTGGACTTCAAAATTCAAGAACAAAAACACATCATCATTGAGTTGAAAGAGAAACTCAGAGTACTTGACAAAGGGAAAATTGTACAAAATAGTGTGATTGCACCAGGAATGTAAAGAGTAGACGCGACTCATAAGAAAGCATCTTCAATAACCACTAATGTGTAAGCTTCAACTTCCACAGGATTAGGCAACCCTCCTAAGGTTAGAAGATCCAAGACCACCAAAAAGACCAACAAGAAGATTAGTGTCTGGAAACCTAAGAGTGGATCACCTAAAGATGCTGAAGTAGAAGTTCACAATAGGAAGTCAAATAAGACGCATGTTATGTCTAAATTAGAATCCAACTTGTCAAAGTGTAATTCTGAATATGATGTAACGAATGCTGAATCTTTGAATGTTTGTTATGATGTTATGATTGATGCTTATTATGTGTTTTGTCGTACTAGTATGTTGTTTGGTAATCATCATAAATGCGTTGCTAAAACCTTTTTGTCACGTAAACAGAAACGTACTACTGGCATTTCCTATAGGCCCATAACCGCTGCTAAATCCATTTTAGGAAAACCGCCAAAAGTAGTTTCTGAGACCAAAGTTGACAAGACCATAGTTGCACCTAGGACAAACCAATCACCGAGTGCATTCACTAAGAGGAAAGCAGAGTCTAGTTGGACGTGGCAGCGTTGGTTACAACATAAAACTAGTTTTAATTAGGTACCAAAGATGCTTAAGAACTGTGTTACTAACCCAACGGGATCCACCGTTACCAACTTTCCATCTGTGTCAACCTCTTGTGATGCAGGTGATTCAAATCGTCCTCTGTATTGTTGATTGCGGGTGTTCCCGGCACATGACAGGCAACTTAAAGCTTCTAGTAAACTTCATTGCGAAGTTCATAGGCACTGTCAGGTTTGGGAATGATCATTTCGCTGCTATCATGGGATATGGTGATTATGTTAACGGGAACATCGAAATCAACCGTGTCTACTATGTTGAGTGCCTTGGTCATAATCTTTTCTCCGTCGGGCAATTTTGCGATGGTGACTTAGAAGTGGCTTTTCGAGAGAAAACTTGTTTTGTTCGAGATCTCCAAGGGAACGACCTTATGAAAGGAAAACGCGGAACCAGTCTTTATACTATTTCCTTCTCAGACATGACAGCTTCTTCTCCAATTTGCTTACTATCCAAGGCACATTCCACCAAAGCATGGTTATGGCACAAACGTATGTCTTACCTGAATTTTAAAACAATGACCGAGCTTGCTCGTAAAAAGTTGGTCGATGGTCTTCCAAGATTCAGATACGCCAAAGATCACCTTTGTCCTACTTGTGAACAAGGGAAGAGTACTCGTGCTCACTTTCCTCCAAAACCTGAGCACAGTACGGATCATGTACTTCAACTTCTGCATATGGATCTTTGTGGCCCCATGCGTGTTCAGACAATAAATGGGAAGCGGTATATTTTGGTAATCGTTGATGACTTCTCGAGATAGACTTGGGTATACTTTCTTCACACAAAAGATCAAGCTCCTCCGATGATCATCACCTTTCTCACAAAGATTCAGGTTTAGCTCCGCAACACCATCAGAAAAATTCGAACAGATAATGGAACCGAATTTAAGAATCAGACTCTTATGGAGTATTATGAGAAAGTGGGTATTGAACATCAAACATCAATTGCACGCAGCCCTGAACAGAACGGAGTGGTCGAAAGACGCAACCGAACGTTAGTGGAAGCCGCAAGAACGATGTTAATCAATGCTCAACTACCGGATTATCTCTGGGCTGAAGCCGTTTCAATCACCTGCTACACCTAAAACAGATGTATGATCACCAAAAGGCACACAAAAACACCATATGAAATTGTTCACCGCAGAAAAACGAACATAAATTACTTTCATGTCTTTGGAGCTCTCTGCTATCCAATGAATGATCGTGATGACCTTGGGAAGGTAAAAGCCAAAGCGAATATAGGGATTTTTGTCGGATATTGTGAAAATTCCAAAGGATTTTGAATTTGGAACCGTCGAACCTGGGAGATTCAAGTGACTATACATGCTAATTTCGATGAGCTCACCGATATGGCTTCTGAGCAAAACAGCTTAGGACCCAAATCTAACCATCTCAACTTCCCTGATCCTTCAGCTACATCCTTCTCTCTAAACCGCAAAGAATTAGAAGATTTGTTTGCTCCGCTATTTGATGATACTATTGTTAGTCGTGCTTCTAATATATCCACAAGTTCCGCTGCACAACCACTCGTCGATAATCAAGCACCTGATACACCAATAACTACCACAACTGCAATTGCTAAAGATGCACCTCAACTAGAAACATCATCATTAGTAGATCAAACAGCTTCTACTTCTGCGTTTGCAGCTGAAGATCTTCCTCTACATTCTTCTGAGGTACCCACACCAGCAGATTATGACGGCAATGCATTATTCAATCCATTTGCTCCAGCTCCTACCATTCCAGACATCGGAGAATCATCCACGAGCAACTGGAACCGTCAAATCTGCACCATACTTATCAACACTACCCTTCTACCCACAAGTGGACTAAGGATCACCCTCTAGTGAATGTAATTGGCAATCCAGAAAACCCAGTAATGACAAGTAAACGCCTTCACACAGACGATGAAACTTGCATTTATGCACTCACCGTTTGTTATTCCGAACCCAAAAACATTAAAGAAGTCCTTACCTACGAAAATTGGATTGAGTCGATGCAAGAGGAACTTGATCAATTCAAAAGGTTGGAAGTTTGGGAATTGGTAGAAAGACCAGATGGGGTATACGTCGTCGGGCTGAAATGGATCTGGAAGAATAAGTTGGATGCGGATGGCACGGTTATTTTTAACAAGTCCCGGTTGGTGGCTAAAGGATTCAGTCAAGAGGAAAGAATCGACTTAGAGGAATCTTTCGCACCAGTGGCAAGACTTGAAGCCGTTCGAATGTTCCTGGCATACGCTGCTCACAAGAATATCACGGTATATCAAATGGATGTGAAGACGACATTTCTAAATGGACAACTCTAGGAAGAGGTGTACGTTACACAACCAGATGGCTTTGGTGACCCATAACATCCGAATCACGTTTACAGGCTCAAGAAAGCCCTCTATGGTCTTAAGCAAGCCCCGAGGACATGGGAACCATTCATTTGGGGATCTGGTATCCGAAGGATTCTGGGTTTGAACTTGTTGCTTTTTCAAACGCTGACCATGCAGGATGCTTAGACACAAGGAAAAGTACATCTGGGGGAGTACAATTTTTGGGTGACAAGCTTGTCTCTTGGCAGTCGAAGAAGCAGGACTGTACATCACTGACGTCTACCGAATCAGAATACGTCGCAATGACAGCATGCTGCGCTCAAGTCATCTGGATGCGGTCACAGCTGATGGACTACGGATATGTGTTTAACAAGATTTCGATGTACTGCGACTCCAAGAGTGCCATTGCTATCTCGTGCAACACCGTTCAACATTCAAAATCAAAGCATATTGCTCTCCGGTATCACTTCATCAAAGAGCACGTGGAAATGAGTACAATTGAATTATATTTCATGGGTACAGAATACCAATTGGCGGATTTATTCACCAAAGCCTTGCCTCATGCAAGATTTGTGGAATTGGTTCACCAGATTGGTATGCGATGTTTGACTCCAAACGATTTAAACAAAATTTTTTTTAAAACAAAAATTTAAATGAGTCAAACATCAAAAACTATCTTTGTAAATAAATTGTTGAAAAACACAAAACGATTTTCCAATTCTTATAAAAAAAAAAAAAAAAAAAAAAAAAAAAAAAAAAAAAAAAATAAAAAAGCGAGCACTTTAGGGCCAAATAAGAATGAGAATAATAATTAGAGGACTAAAATTGTCAAAAGCGCAAAATAAATTCAATATAATCAAACTCTGACTTCAGTCAAACACACTGAAATCAGAAAACGATTATTCCCTCTCTCTAAAACCCGCCAAAACGCCTTAACTCTCACGAACATCAAAATTTTTATTCTTCCTGTTAAAGATTAACTTGTAAGTGCTCAATTTAATCGTGAATACCTTATAATCATTCACATATCATCTGTGTGGCTTAAATTCATGAGTTGTTGAATTAGGGTTTAAGTGACTGATTTGGGCATTTCTTGTTTGGTATTGTTTAATCTAATTGAGTTAGTATAAGAGGTTCATAACATGATTTTGAATGATTTGCACTAGTTTAATTAGAAAAAATAACACCACATAAGGCTGTTCGAATGATTTAGGGTTTAAGATTGGCGATTTTATGTGTTGTGCTCAAAGGGGGTTGTGTTTTTGATGTTTGATTGGTGGGATATGCTTAGTTGTTGTCCTTGATAGTGCGCTTAACGTTTCGTGGCTTGAATCAAAAGGATAGACTAAATTCGAGCGACTCTTGTGATTATTTCGACTGTGATGAACAAAATTTAGATATGAATGTGCTTCTGAGTGTTTGTTGTTGTTGTGAACATGATTAGAATTAAGTTAAACAATGCTTGTGATTCATAACATGTTTACATGAAAACTGATGAGTATGAATGGTTCCAACTTTGTGCATAAGTGTTTATCATTTGATTTTGTATGAAATCTTTCGACTTTGGGTTCATCTTTCAACTTTGTTGCATAAATGGAATCTTTCGACTTTGTCTCCGAGTTAGGAGACTAAAGTCAGGGACTTACCAAGTTTCTATAAAAGTTGTCGAGTTTCTAAAAACTCTCGAGTTTCTATTAAAGCTTTCGAGTTTCTAAAAACTCTCGAGTTTCTATAAAAGCTTTCGAGTTTCTAAAAACTCTCGAGTTTCTATAAAAGCTGTCGAGTTTCTAAAAACTCTCGAGTTTCTATAAAAGCTTTCGAGTTTCTAAAAACTCTCGAGTTTCTATAAAAGCTGTCGAGTTTCTAAAATCTCTCGAGTTTCTATAAAAGCCTTCGAGTTTCCAAAATTAGTCACAATCTTTTGAGTTTGTCACTACCTTTCGAGTTTCTAAATCTTTCAAAGTTAGTCACAATCTTCTGAGTTTGTCACTATCTTTCGAGTTTCTAAAAACTTTCAAAGTTAGTTACAATCTTTCGAGTTTGTCACTATATTTCAAGTTTATCAAATTATTCAAGACTTAGAATATTGTTAAACTTAGGAAATATGCAAATGTATGTGAAAACTTCTTTGCTAGATTATGTTCTGTATGAATGATATGTGAAAGCTTTCATGATTTAGTCTATCTATGTGACGCGTTATACAAGTTAGGCCATTATCATGTAACAAATATCATTCACTAACACATATATACCATGTCTGTTGTATATTGTTTTTGGTGTTTGTGGCATACAGGCTAATCATGTCTCAAGGATCCGTAACACGAAAGGAGATGATTCCCGAAGGAGATGAGCGCAAAATCAGTGATTCAAATTCAAGAGTCGACTTTGATAATCTGCCATGTCATCAGTCTTGCCAAATTATTATGGAAATACTCAGAAGACACTTCATCAGTCCGGTATTGACTAAGACAGCAAGCATCCTAGAAGTGTACATGAATCAGTTTTGGCATTCCATGACCATAGGAAAAGACAACGAACACATTAAAGTCACAGTTGACAACACAGAGATTCAATTTCGTATTGATACTCGTCGGAATGTTCTTGATCTTCCATCAGAAGCCTCAGGTCAAAGAGGAAAATTTCACGATGACCCAACCTTTGAAACCATGGTTGAAACACTAAAGCTTCTAGGGTATGATGATCAGGATGAAGAGCTCACCTCAATCTCCAGGGTGGACAAGAAGTACATCCCTCAGCCGTGGCTGACCCTCTACACCATAATCATTCACTGCATAACCGGCAAAACCACTGGACTTGAACACACAAGACTAGAACAACTACAATTCTTCTGGGGTGTCATCAACTTCTACCACATGGACTTCGCTAAGTTCATATGGAATGATAAGATTTTCCTAGCCCAACAATTCCACCAAAAGAAGGGTTACAAGGTACCCTTTCCCCGATTCACCAAACTCATAATCTCACACTTCATGAAAACCCACCCTGAAATCGATATGATAGACGTTCAAATGAAAAAGCACATATTGAACAAATGGATCACATGCTCTCCAGAGTTAAAGTGCAGATGACAAATACAAAGAAACAGGGTCTGAGAATCCCACCAAGTATGTTAACAGATGCGGAAAAGGGAACTGAATCTTACCAACGGTACGATGAAGCAGAAAAGGCCAAAAAGGTGGGAATCACTGTCAAGGGAACAAAATCAACTAAGGGAAAAGGTAATGCAACTACAAAGATTGTCCCAGCAGCTTCTTCTCGTACAAAGAAAGTCTCAAAACCAGAAAAGAAGAAACTGATAACCAGAGACAAGTCTGCAGAATTGCAACTCAGAGATGAACCCACGGACAATGAAGAGGATGAAGAAGAAGTTGATCTTAGTAAGGGAAAGAAGAAGAAAAAATTTGAAAAGTTAAAGACAGTATTGGCGGAAACAGACAAAAGTTTGGGCAAAGGAAGGGGAAAATCCATCAAGTTTACAGATCAATCTTTTAAACCCATCGAACCACCACTAACTGAAGCAGAAGAGAATGAACAATTTGAAAAAGCATCAAAGGCAAATAGAAAGAAATATCTAGTTGATCAAGAGAAGCGTGAAAGAATGAAAAGAGGTGAAGGATCAGCTTCACATGCTGATGAAGAACATGAGGATACTGAGGCTACAAAGTCTGCTACACTTGATAAATATGAGGGTGAATCAGAAGAGTCTGATGAAAGGATTCATGCACCCTCAGGATCTGGATCTGATGAAACTGACAACAGTGAAGATGAAGAAGATGATGAAGAAGGAGATGAAGAGAGTAAAGATAATGAAGATGATGAGAACAAAGATGATGAAGGAAATGATGAAGAAGACAAAAATGATGACTATCAAGGGGAAAACCCTCCACTATCTCCACAACCATTTTCTGTAGGTCAATCACCCAGCGAGCTCAATGAACTGAAATAGCAACTTGCAGCACTTAAAAAGAAGGTTACTGAATTTGAACAATCAAAAGAAAGTGAGCGTAAAGCATTAGATGTACAGCTCACTGAAATGCAAAAAATAGCTGGATATACAGAAAATTCACATCGGTAGTATCAAATCTTTTGATCTGGAGAAAACAGCAGAGCAATATCTTAAGACACATGTGCCTCAAGAATTCAGTGTTCAAGTACCTCAAGAAGTCAGCAAACACATTCAAGAAGCACTCCCAACACTTCTTAAGGAACATGTCAAACGGAATCTGGAAAAAACTGTGGCTAATCTGATGAAAATCATACCAATGATAGTTCAGACCGTCCCATCTCAACCGTCTGCTGCTGAACTCAAAGGACAATTGCTTGAAAGTATCATGGATACGCCCAAAGAAGAAGAACTCAAATAGGCATTGCTCAATTCAATCAATAAAGCAGAGAAGAAAGTTGAGTCATGTAAGATGGATCAGCCAACCAAACGTCGTCGAGATGATCCTGACAAAGACGAGCACGAGAAGAAAAGAAGGAAACCTTCCAAATCTACTGGCCCTTCTACTACAGCACATTCTTCTGGAACTACCAAGCAATCAAGTCAAGAAAAGTTCATTCCACTCAAAATAGGGGCATTTGATGAGGGAGAATCTCATGAAGATATAAGTTCTGATCAAGAATTTCCTGTTGCACCACCAAGAGTTCAGAATGTCACAGCACCACCCACTAATGAAACAATCAAACCTCAACCAGAATGGGTCAATCCTGAAGCTCCAAAGTTTGATTGGTTTGAAACGATGGTGGACGCATATCCTGAAGTTCCAGCTGAAAATGATGCACCTGTTGAAGGCTCTATTGTGGACTTCACCAAATGACTGAAGAAGGCAATTGTTAGGAACGCGTTTTTTAATTTATCAAGTCTTAGCCATTTTCGATAAGATGTTGCTCAATATGGATTCTATGTTAGTGAATTAGAGGCGCGGTCCATTAGGAGTCCATGGGCCGACCATTTTGTAATTATTCTTCTAAGAAGCACCTAAGCACATGTCGCCCTAATTTGTGCCTATAAATAGAAGGCTTAGGTGCTCATTTTACTTGTTAGTTTTCATATTGTAGGCGTAAGCTCTGTCCTTGAATCGTTCGAATGAAAATCATCCAATTCTTCTCTTCATCTCCAATTCTCTATTAGCTTATTTACTTATCTTCTATTCGTAGCTTTTACATAAGTAGTAGTACGTGTTGTTTAGCTTATTTACGTGGTTGTATTCGAGTTAAATAGGACCTACAAGTGGTATCATTCGCCTAAGATAGCTAAGGTGTGTGTTTAAGAGTAGATTACATCGTTCATTATTAGTTTTTTACGTTTGGTTTTAAAAATTTCGTGTAGTTTTGTGAGTTTTTGTGGTCGTTGTTCATCTTTCACTCGTATTTCACTTAATCTACACCACAAACCCGTGTTTTCTATGATAAAAGTTACTAAACTAGTCGTATTTTCGTAGCTTTAATCGTTAGAAATAAAAAACAATCGAAAATCCATCATTTTCATTAGCTTTAAGCATAATCCGAACATTTAGGAGTGAAAAAGTTGGTGAAAAGAAGGTTAGATTTCGACAGAAGAGGGTTTATCGCAATCGGGCTTGAAATTCGACAAAAGAGGGTTTATCGCAAACGAGTTCAGCAATTTCGACAAAAGAGTGTTTATCACAATTCACGGTCTATCGCAATCCACAGAATTATCGCAATTGTCAGCCTTCAGTTTTATCGGATTTGGAACTCAGTATTTTCTAGCTTGTATAAGTTAGTGAAAATACTTCGACTTTGCATTTATTCTCACCTCTTGTACAAGAGTTGAGAAAGTGATCGAAATTGTAATTTTGATAATTTATAGAAAATGCTAAAATCTTTTGCAATTAAGTTAACTTATCGAAATTGCCTTTCTTATCGCAATTAAGATAACTTATCGCAAATTGCTAAAATTTTTGCAATTTCAATATTTATCGCAATTACCAATTTTATCGCAATTGGTGTGAACAGTGTTATCGCAATTCGTGAAGAATGTTATCGCAATTGGTGAACAGTGTTATCGCAATTGAACAAAATTTCACTTAACCAAAACCAAACTTCAAAACTCTTAACTCACATCTTAATTATCTCAAGATCCAACAAACACAAGGATGTCTCAACCACCACACTTCAATTACTACTACCAACTCCAGCAATATCCACAACAACAGCAATTTCATCCTCAATATCAACAACAACAAGCATTCATGCAACAGCATCAATTTCTCCCTCTACAACATGTACCCCCACAACAAATCATGCAACAAAATCAAATGCAGAATTATCAACCTCCCTCAAGAGAACCACATTGGTTTACTAAGATGTGTGAAGCAATCAGTAGTCAGCAATCCCGACATGAGGCTGGAAATCAGGATACTCCTCCCATGCTGACACCAGGAAACTACGTGCAATGGTCTAGTCGATTCCTACACTTCATTAAACGCAGAAAACCCCATGGGAAATATCTCAAGCAGGTTATCATTGAAGGACCTTTTCCACTTCCCACAAATCATGTTCCGGGTGATTCAAATAGAGAAGCAACATCAACTCCCGTTCCTATCTCTCAATACACCGTTGAACAAACCTTGCAACAAGAGGCAAATGAGCTGGCAATGTCTTATATACTTCAAGGAATTCCAAACCTAATTTTTTGAAGTATTGATGCTCAGAAGACTGCCAAAGACATGTGGGAACATGTGCATCTTCTTATGGAAGGCACTGAGTTGAATCAAGAAGATCTTGAATCCAAGCTTTACATGGAATACACTCATTTTATCATGGAACCAAGGGAATCAATAGAATCGTACTACCACCGTTTCACAAATATCATCGATGACTTGGACCGTCACGACATCAAGTTACCAAAGATTGCTATCCACGCAAAATTCCTTGGATGCCTTGGACCAGAATGGCAGAAATATGCAACCTTTGTCAGGCAAGCTAAGAAGATTAATGAAGTCAAGTATGGACTGTTGTATGACTTTCTAAGACAACATCAATCTGAGGTGGATAAGGAAGTTACAGCAAAAGGAGGTTTCTCATCAGCACCAACATCCAACTCGCTTGCTCTTATTGCTCAATCCAACTTTCCATCACCAAATCAGGAATTTGGTCAACAACCTTCTCAACCAAGCTTTCAACCACAACCTCCCAACCAAATTGTTCCATATGAAGCACCATCCCAGTATTCTGACAACCAAATGGTCTCATATAACAACACAGATTCCATGATGTACTCTAATACTAATTTTGATGAAGAAGATGATTCCTTCAACTCTCTCAATGAGGCATTTGGATTAATCGCCAAGGTATTCGGCAAATTCACCAACAAATCCAACAACCGTCTTCGTTCATCCTCAAATACAAGGAATCAAGCTGTTATCAATGATGAAGAGTGGAAATTCAGAATAGGTTCTTCAAGAAGATATGGTTCAGGGAACATGGGAAGCTATGGTTCACAAAGGTGTCAGTCAGGAGGTCAAAGGTTTAATACTGCAGGAGGAAATAGGAACAGTGTGGGGAATGCTCAAAGGAGAAATCAGACTGCAGGAAATGAAAGGAGAGGCATTGCAAATACTTCAATTACTTGTTACAACTGTGGTGGAAGTGGTCATATGGCAAATGCTTGCCCAAAGCCTCGTACTATGGGTAGTGCATACCACAAGGAAGCTCTTATGATGGCATTAAAGGATGAAGCAAGGGGCACAGTAAATGAGAAAGAACAAGCTTCATGGCTAATGCTGATTCTGATGATGAGATGGAAGACCTAGAAGCAAATGCTGCAGTGATGCTCATGGCAAACATGCAAGAGATGAACATGTCCGAGACAGGCCCAGTATATGACACCGATGGATTATCTCAGGTACAAGATTCACACTGTCTTATACATGAAATTGCTTCACCGTCTGCATCTTCATCTACACAATAAAATCTTGTTCAACATGATTCATCATTCTATCGACCAGAAGATAATCAAATAAACACCGTTGTGTCATTTGATGATGACAACACTGTAGTTTCATTTGATGACTCTATTGATGATGAAAATAATGATCATCTTGAACAAAATGATCTTTTGCCTGATCAAGATTCAGAACTTCAGACCTTATTGCTGACCACCCAAACACAAATTGAAAAATGCAATGAAATCAATCAAAATCTAAAGGCCAAAATTGCATTGTTAACAAAGGATAATGAGTGCTATAAACTACACTTTCAAATTATGAAAAACATGCAAAACGTGAGAAAGGCTTTGAGGTTGCATTCCAACAAGAATAAGTGAAAACAAAGGATTTAGAACATCAAGTTCGTGAGTTAACCATTTCTAAAAATGAGCTAATTTCTCAAAGAGAACAAGAGCAGTTTGAATTTCAAAAACAAATTGACATGTTAAACTCTGAACTTTCTAAAACAAAAACAGACTCTCAACATGTCAAAACACTTTGATTGAAGAAAAAAAAACAATAAAGAAACGGGTTGACTCATACCTTGATGAAATTGTCTCGTTGGAATCCAAACTCAAAGAGTTTCAGAACGTCGTGTACAAAACTGGTGATTCCGTAACTCAAATTCAAAGGCTAATGGTAAAACCAAATCCAAAAGGATATGGATTTGCTATTGGCTGTGACCAACCACGTTTTCTACATAAAGCACTCAGAGATAATCCTAAGTTATACAATGCAGAAATTTTACTTGATGACACCTTTCAAAGAGTAGTTGTGTTTAGTAGTGATGAAGAACTTGAACATCTTGAACATGAAAATGAGAGTCGATCAAAGTCAAACAAGGTTTTTTCAAGAGTTCAATATGGTTATTCAGCAAGCCCTCATATCAGTAAATCTTTTGTTCCTCCAAAGGACAAACCAGAACAAACACTGTCAAAACCTACCATAAATGCTTCTTCTGAAGTTACTCCTGTTACCACACCTGTTGCACAAATCAAGGGTTCTTTGACAGAGGATGATTTTGATCCTAAAATGCCTCAAGAACATCAAATTCTTCGATATTTTAAGACATTTATGGATGACATTCAACTCTTGGAAAACGAAATTGAATTTAATTCTCAAATCAAAATCTCTACTTTTCTTTCTCCAGTAGAGAAAGAAAAGCGAGAAATTTTTCAAAAGAAATTTTTACCTCATGTCAAACACCAAAGACATTGTGCAACACAATGGGAACAAGACTTACAGACTGAAGTTGCATCTATGATAAGCATTTTCAAAGCTAAAGATGCCAAAATTCAAAAACAAAAATATCAAAAGAAAGCTTTAGAACAAGAGGTTGATCGACTCTTAGAAAATGTTCTGTGTTATGACGTGGTTTCTGTGATTATGAACTCAATTTACATGTCGTGCAATGAGTTACTTGTGAATGATCATGCTGTGAATGTTGAGATGTTGCAAATTGAGATAGAAAATTTGTTAAAAGAGAATGAGAATCTGAGACAGATCAACAATGATGTGGAAAACAAGTGTGCCAATGAAATTTTCAAACTTAATAAGAGACTTGAATGGTGTCAAAGTCAAAGTGCTAAATTTGAGCTAGAATTACAAAATCAAAAAACGTCTGTGTCATTTCAAAACAGTCATGTTTCAGAATGTCAAAATACAAATGAAATTGACGTCTTAAGACATCAACTGTTTGAATATGAAAAAGAAATTGATGAACTTTGTCAAAACCGAAATGATACTGTACGTCTAAACAGAATTTTGGATTCAAAAATCAAGAACTCCAACACATCATTGTGGATCTGAAAAAGAAACTCAGAGTTTTAGAAAAAGGGAAAGAAAAAGCTATATGTGAGATTGCCCCAGGAATGTACCAAGTAGACAAGGCACCTAACCAAGCATCAAAACAAACCACTAATGCAAATACTTCAACTTCCACAGGATTAGACATCACATCTAAGGCTAGCAGCTCCAAGAATCACAAGAAACAAAGGAAGAGTAGAGTCTGGCAACCTAGGAATGGATCATCTAAGTCTGCAGAAGTTAAAGCTAAAGCAAGTAGTCCGAATAAAACGCATGTCATGTCAAACGTAGAATCAAACTTATCTAAGTCTAATTCTAGGAATGATGTAACAGACGTTAAATCTTTGAATGTTATGAATGATATTGTGGTTGATGCTAGTTGTGTATTTTGTCGTGCTAGTATTTTATCTGGTAATCATCAAAAATGCATTGCTAAAACTCTGTTGTCTCGCAAAAAGAAACGAACTAGTGGCACTTCCTCTAGGCTCACTACTGTTGCCAAGTCCATATTAGGAAAACCACCACTAGTAGTTTCAGAAAAGACCAATGACACACCCATAGCTGCATCTAGGACAACCAAATCACTGAGTGCATTCATTAAGAAAAAGGCTGAGACTAGTTGGACATGGCAACGTTGGTTACAAAACACATCAAGCTTTAAATGGGTACCAAAGATAATTAAAACTTGTGTTACTAACCCAACGGGTCCAACCGTTACCAATTCTCCACCTGTTTTCAATGATTGTGCTGCAGGTGATCCAAATTGTTCTCTGGGTTGTTGATAGCGGGTGCTCCCGACATATGACCGGCAACCTCAAGCTTCTAGTAAACTTTGTTGCAAAGTTCATCGGAACGGTCAGATTTGGGAATGATCACTTCGCTGCAATAATGGGCTATGGAGATTATGTAAATGGGAACATCGAGATCAGTCGTGTATACTATGTTGAAGGCCTTGGTCACAATCTTTTCTCAGTGGGACAATTCTGTGATGGAGAGTTAGAAGTAGCCTTTCGGGAGAAGACATGTTTTGTCCGAGATCTTCAAGGGAATGATTTAATGAAAGGAAAACGCGGAACAAGTCTTTACACAATTTCCTTCTCGGATATGACAGCATCTACACCGATTTGTTTACTCTCAAAAGCTCATCCCACAAAGGCTTGGTTATGGCACAAAAGAATGTCTCATTTGAACTTCAAAACCATGACTGACCTTGCAAGGAAAAAGTTGGTTGACGGTTTACCCAAATTCAGATATGCCAAAGATCATTTGTGTCCTGCTTGTGAACAAGGGAAAAGTCACCGTGCTCAATTTCCTCCCAAAGCAGAACACACACAGATCATGTCCTACAACTGCTTCACATGGATTTGTGTGGTCCAATGCGGGTTCAAACTATCAACGGGAAGAGGTACATTTTGGTAATAGTGGATGATTACTCGAAATGGACTTGGGTCTACTTTCTTCGGACTAAAGATCAAGCCCCTTCGATGATCATCACGTTTCTCACCAAGATTCAAGTTCAAGTCCGTAACACCGTCAGGAAAATCAGAACAGACAACGGCACTGAGTTCAAGAATCAAACTCTTCGGGAGTATACTGAGAAACATGGGATTGTTCATCAGACTTCAATTGCTCGCACCCCCGAACAGAATGGTGTAGTCGAAAGACGTAACCGTACACTAGTGGAAGCAGCAAGAACAATGTTGATCAATGCCCAATTACCAGATTACCTATGGGCTGAAGCTGTTTCAACTGCCTGTTATACACAGAACCGATGCATGATCAACAAACGCCATAACAAAACACCATATGAACTTATTCAGGGCAGAAAACCAAACATCAACTACTTTCATGTCTTTGGAGCACTTTGTTACCCGAAGAATGATCGTGATGATCTTGGTAAATTAAAAGCTAAAGCAGATATTGGGATATTCGTTGGCTACTGTGAAAACTCTAAAGGTTTTAGAATTTGGAATCGTCGGACGGGGAAATTCAAGAGACTATACACGCCAATTTTGATGAACTCACAGAAATGGCTTCTGAGCAAAACAGCTTAGAACCCGCTCACAACCGTCTACACTTCCCTGAATCTTCAACTGCACCCTTACCCTTTAACAGGAAGGATTTAGAAGATTTGTTTGCTCCAATGTTTGATGACGTTCTTGTTAGTAGTGCCTCAGATGCTTCCACCAGTTCCGCTGCTCCAACCGTTTCAAATCAAGCACCTGATATCCCTGCAACTTCTACCACAGCAGTTGCTAATGATGCACCTCAACCAGAACCATCATCATCCATAGAACAAACACCTCCACCTACAGTTGAAGATTCTTCCCCCAATTCTAATCAAGTTTCCACACCATCAGATTATGACGGGAATGCATTTTTTAATCCATTTGCTCCACCACCAACCATTCCAGAAACTGGAGAATCTTCTTCAAGCAATATGGAACCGTCAAATCTGCACAACAACATTCAACATTACCCATCCACTCACAAATGGACAAGGGATCATCCCTTAGTAAATTCATTGGTAATCCAGAAAACCCAGTCATGACAAGACAAAGACTCCATACAGACGGTGAAACCTGCATTTATGCACTCACCGTTTGTCAACCGAACCTAAAAACATCAAGGAAGCCCTCACTTATGATAACTGGATTGAATCCATGCAAGAGGAATTGGAACAATTCAAGCGGTTAGAAGTATGGGAACTAGTAGAAAGACCAGATGGGGTTTATGTCGTTGGATTGAAATGGATCTGGAAAAACAAGTTAGATGCAGATGGTACCGTCATTCGTAACAAGTCCCGCCTGGTCAGCAAAAGGATTCAGCCAAGAAGAAGGAATCGACTTCGAAGAATCGTTTGCTCCAGTAGCAAGGCTTGAGGCTGTTCGCATGTTTCTGGCTTACGCGGCTCACAAGAACATAACTGTTTACCAAATGGATGTGAAGACTGCATTTCTCAACGGCCAACTCCGGGAAGAAGTGTATGTTTCCCAACCAGAAGGCTTCGTGGACCAAGAACATCCAAATCACGTATATCAGGCTAAAGAAAGCCCTTTACGGCCTTAAACAAGCCCCAAGGGCCTGGTACGAACAAGTTATCTGCTTTCTTACTTGCAAACCATTTACTAAAGGAACTGTGGACCCGACTTTGTTTATACAAAAACACGGGGAGGACATTCTCATCGTACAAATTTATGTAGATGATATCATTTTTGGATCAACACATAAAAAGTACTCAAATGCTTTCGCAAAACTAATGAAAAATAACTTTGAGATGTCCATGATGGGTGAACTGAAGTTCTTCTTAGGACTGCAAGTTCATCAATCACCCCGTGGTATATTCCTTAGTCAGTCCAAGTATGCTCAGGAAATCCTGAAAAAGCATGGTATGACCAGCTGTGACACCTATAACCCCTATGTCTTCCTCATCCCCAAAAGCTAGATGCTGACATACATGGGACACCCATTGATCCTACCAAATATCGTAGTATGATTGGGTCATCATGTATCTCACAGCTAGCAGACCGGATGTTGTATTTGCTTACGTACCTTTGCTCCCGATATCAGTCAAGACCAACTGAGCGGCATTTGTCAGCCGTTAAAAGAATCCTTAGATACATAAAGGGAACCATTAATTTGGGGATCTGGTATCCAAAGGATTCTGGGTTTGAACTTGTTGCATTTTCAGACGCTGACCATGCAGGGTGCTTAGACACGAGAAAAAGTACATCAGGAGGAGTTCAATTCCTGGGGTGACAAACTGGGGTCTTTGGCAGTCAAAGAAGCAGGATTGTACATCATTGTCCTCAACAGAATCAGAATATGTAGCCATGTCTGCTGCTGTGCTCAAGTCATTGGATGCGATCACAACTAACGGACTATGGATTCTCTTCAACAAGATTCCCATGTACTGTGACTCCAAGAGTGCCATTGCCATTTCATGCAACACTGTGCAACATTCAAGTCAAAGCATATTGATCTCAGATACCATTTCATCAAGGAGCATGTGGAAAGGGTACCGTTGAATTATATTTTGTGGGAACTGAACACCAACTGGCAGATCTGTTCACCAAAGCCTTGCCTCATGCAAGATTTGTGGAACTGGTCCACCGAGATTGGTATGAGATGTTTGACTCCAAATGATTTGGAAAATTTTCTCAAAAACAATTAAATGAGTCAAACATCAAAACTATCCATGTAAATATTTTATGAAAAACACAAAAAGATTTTCTATTTCTTCTTAAAAAAAAATGCAAGTACAAACCCTATTACAACACTTTGTTCAATTTTTTTAAATGTCATCAATTTTTTTGGAACAAGTGTTGAGGGGGAGACACAAAATTTTAAAACCTTTCAAAATTTGTACTTGCATGGTTTCTGAAAAATGTTGCTTAAAAAATGATGGTGATATTCTAGGATTAATAAGTTATGTGCCCAATATGCTAAAATGGAAACTTAAGGTTAGTTAGTTGGACTATGTGTGAAAACATTCAAGGTTTAGGACTTATGTGTGCAAAGTGCAAAGTTAACAAAGTGGGTCAAGTAAAAGTCAAAAGGTTTAATAACCGCAGTTATTACACTGTCATTTTTCATCTACCACATTTACTTCACCCAACTACCCAATCTACGGCCCACGATCAACCTGCAAATCCGATCAAGTTTGTGCAAATCTGTGAGTGTTTAAATGCTTAACATGTGATTATGAAAAACGGTTTTGAATGATTTTGCAATCCAACGATTGGATTTAATCGCAATTGCATGTTTATTATCTAGGGTTTGCGTAGATTTGGGGAAAAACGATTCTGAGTGTTTAAGACATATTTGATTGTACGATTATGTTTAAAATGTGTTAATTAGTGATGTATGCATGCTCAATTAAACCCAGAAACTTGTTCTTTGATTGTTCTTCATTTTAGGGTTTAAGGGTACGAATTGGGGAAAATCAATTGTGACTTGTTTAGTGTAATTAAAGTGTTGTTGTGTTGATGTTATGCCTTGAATTAACTGATTGCATGATTGGATTGAACCCAGAAACACCACAGATATGTTAATTGATTCTTAGGGTTTATGAAGAACACGCATGCATGTTCAGTATGATTCTTGAGATTTTGTGGATAGAAGTTGTTATAAATTGGTCAGATTGCTTAGAAACATCATAGGATTCGATTACGATAAATTGTTTAACATAAAATCAAGTTTAGATTAATTGCGAAAAATCTGGAAAAAGTACGTCTACAGTGTTGTCGAAATTTCTTGTATAAGAAATTATCGAAATTGGATTTGCTATCGCAAATGTGTTTGTTATCGCAAACGACATTTCTATCCAAACAACATTTCTATCGCAAACGGCATTTCTATCGCAAACGGCATTTCCTATCGCAAACGCCAATTTCTATCGCAACACACAATCTTATCGCAAATGATCATTTCTATCGCAAACGACAATTTCTATCGCAAATGACAATTTCTATCGCAAATGTCCATTTTTATCGCAATTGCTAAAATTGTGTAGAAATTGACAGATTCTATAGAAATTGTTCAATTCAATAGAAATTCTCATTTCTATAGAAATCATCATGTGTAAACTTGTAAAACATGTTAAACAATTAAAAAGGATCACATGTGCAACTTAACGGTTATCTAATGCTAACTTTCATGTATCCTCGAAATTTGTGTCCAAATGATGTTTCAGAAATCTCAAAAATGGTTGCTTCATCACAACAAACACCACCAATACTCTCAAAAGAAGAAGTTTTCCCGCATGGATACATTGCTGAATTAGGTGACAACAATGCAAGAGTTGACTTCAACAAGATCTCATGCAGTGAACCAAGTTGTAAAGTTGCAATAGAGATTATGAAGAGACACAAGTTCAGAAGCATACTGGAAAACTCAGACAGTATCCCTGAATTGTACATTCATCAAATGTGGAGTACCATCAAGATGTCAGATAATGAGATGTACTTCACATGCACCTTGGGTCACAAGAAGTTGAAAGTCACACCATTACACCTCCGACAAGCCCTAAGCCTCCCAGATCCACCTGAACCAGCTAACCGATATTTTGATTCTCCTTCTGAAACTGATGTTCTTCAGTTCCTTGTTGACATCGGTTATGATGTTCAACCAAACACACCACTCACCAAGATTTCCAGAGTAAATGCTAAATGCATACCACAACCCTGGAGGACCATTTATTACATCATAATTCGATCTGTCTCAGGGAGGGATAGTGCTCACGAGCATCCTCGTCTGTCACATCTTCAAATATTCTGGCGAATGGTGAATCTAGAGAACATTGACTACACGGCACTTATCTGGGATGAACTTGTCTTTCAAATCCAAGGTCGTAGACCATCTACCAAGATTCCTTTCGTCAGATACACCAAGCTACTTATAAGTCTTCTGGTTGATGAAAACAAGGATATCTCCTCACGACCTGGAGACAGGGAAGTACATCAGTACAGGATGGATAAGCTTGTTAAAACGGTTTATTTTCCTAAAGACAGTACAAGAAAGCAAGGTTCAAGATTACCAGATGTCTTATTAACGGATGATGTCAAGGAGACTACAGCTTTTGCAATCTATGAAAAAGCTTATGAAATGAAACAGGTTGGGATCACCAAACTTAGCAGAAGGAACAGATCATCCAAAACACGTTCAAAAGGCAGCAAAACTGGGAGTGCCTCAAGTCCCTCAAAGAAACACCCCAGAACACTTAAAAGAAGAATAAGGACTGATCCTAGGCCCAAAGCTGAAGAAATTGGGATTCGTGACGAACCAACTGAATCTGAAGAGACAGAATCAGAAGAAGAAGTGAATATGGATGAAGAAACAGCTAAGTTTCAAACTGAAATTGACATACTTAATGCAAAGAAAGCTAGCATGAGGTCAGCTAAAGAAGATGAGCAAAGAAGGGCTGAATCTACGAGTCAAACTAATGAAAGAAATGGAAGAGAAAAAGGGAGCTGAGGATCCGGAACTGTCCCAGAAGTACCTTCAACCCATACTGATCCGGTTAATCAACCCGGAGGGTCTAAAGATGCTACCACCACAGCTCAGCCCAATACGGTTAATCAACCCGAGAGGGCTGAGTCTGCTATTTCTCCACCACCAAGCTCGGTTAATCAACCCAACTTGGAAGAACAAACACAGTCAGAGAAGGAGAAAGAGAAGGTCTGGACAGATGAAGAAATACCAAACTTCATGTTGGAAAGTGACAAGGAAAAGGAACAAAATCATGGTGATAATATCGATTGGAACAATTCTGAAGAAGAACGAGAAATAACCGGGGTGAAAACTACAGAAGCTGCAAAAATACTTGAAGCTGAGCATGAGGCAGAATTAAAGAGAAAAGAGGAAGAAGAAAGAAAGCGGAAGGAAAAGATGAAGAGGCAGATAATTACATTCAAACTCCACCTCATCTTTCTCTCGTGGTCTATCAACCTCAACAAGAGTCACAACCAACAGTTTCATCTCCAAATCCCGCTACACCTCCTGAGTCACCTCCAAGAAATCCAACACCTCCATCTCACATCCCAAGGAATCTACACCTCCCAACTCACAATCATCAATTCCTTCTCTCACAGCATCATCTTCAAGATCCCAATCACCATCAAAAGGCAAAGCAACAATTGCAGAAACAATCAAAAAAGTCATAAAAGGAAAGAATGTAAGAAAGATTGCTCGTGTCACAAGGGTCGAAGTCATCTCTCCAGCTGCAAAGAAGTTAAAGAAGGCAGCTAAACTTAGCCCGAGAAAAGAAAGACAGACAACTAAGCAACCAACTAAATGAAATGAAAACTTTGGTCAAGGATCTGTCCGGACAAGTTAATGAGTTGAATACAACGAAGAAGTTAATGGATGAGTTTCTGAGTGACAATGTCAATGAACGTTTGCTCAAGGCGACTCGGGGCAATACAAAGCACTATGTCAAGCAATTTTTGCCTGAAGTTCGGGAAAACCTTAAAGAACACATCGAAAAATATCTCGAAGAAAAGCTTAAAGACATAACTGCATCAACATCTCATCAGAAACACATCTATGATTACTCTGTTGAAGAACTTCAGCTGGCCCTTCTCACCAAACTCATTGCAAAACCTTCCCTAACCTACATAGAAGTACCTATCATTGATGCCATTCGGGCTAATATGGAATCATGCAAGGTCGCAGCTGATCAGGAAAAACGTACTCGTGAGGATGACAACGAAGACCAAGACCAGGACAACACAGCAAAAAGACACAAGACTGGAAGCGGATCTGGAATTCACATCAACGAGCCAACCAAAACAACAACTTCTTCTCAACCTCCAAAGGCTCCGGAATCTGGTCCAACTGCTGATGAGCATCAATTTGAGCATTTCACCACAGAAAATGTGGACTTTCAACCGCAAGATGATCAACCACAATCACCACCAAAGTCACCTCCAAAGTCAAAGCCTTCAAGCAGCAAGAAATCTCCCAAACAAGTCAATGTAGTCTCATGGCTTGATAATGATGATGACATAGAAGGCAATGACTGGTTTGATCAACTAGCTAGTGCTCAAATCCAAAAGGACGAAGTCTCCAAGATTGAGGACAGCTCGTTTGCAGTCACTCAACAAATCAAAAGTACACTGAACATCAAAAGGATGACCAAACGGGAACTTCGCCGAATAAAGAATGATGCTTTCAATCTTCTCAAAGACAAATCCCAAAGTGCTGCTGAACTAGAGTATCATCTTGAAAACATTGCTCGAGCAATGTCAAGTGATTTTGACTGGACTAATCCAGACATAATCAGGGTTGATGGCAAAGACAGCAAAAATCGTCCTTATATAACAGACTGGACAAAGCCACTTCCCGTGATACACAAACATCACACATCAGAAATCCCTTTCCAATTCTTTTTCAACAATGATCTAGAACTTCTCAAGCATGGAGCATCAAACAAAACAAAGTATGCAACTTCAATCACCTTCACTCCAGCTGCACATTACTCACAACCAGCCATAGAGGAAGCTGCTCTTCACCAACACCTTTTCATCAAGCAACAAGTGAATTATGATCGTAATGCAGAACTAGGCATTTATCACTGGTTTGACAAAAGAAAGACATGGTACAAGAGTAAACTTACCGAGACTTCCCGTGATAAAGTGTACAGCGACCTCAAAATCATGGCAGTGGTTAGTGTCAGGGGAGTAAAGAGGTATGATTACACTTTCCTTACTGAGATCAACGTCCGCAGACATGACGATAAACTCTACTCATTCTCAGAAGCAGACTTTCCAGATTTAAGCCTGAATGATATTGAAGACATGTACCTAATGAAAGTACAAGGAAGGTTGCATCATCTCACTACCGAACTTCAATATGCTTTCAGTACGGCTATCTGCCATTTCATCAGACGAACGATCATAAAAGAAAGAGTAGAGGATCTTCAGCTGGGAGTGGAAAGTTACCAAAATAAGTTGAATCTTGTTCAGCCTGTCTTACATCTTGAAAACAACCATGATCCTCAATACACCATGAAAAGCCACCCACTCTTTGGTTTCGTCTACAGAAGTGCAACGAACATCAACCGCTTCATGTCATTTCATGAGATCCACAAATTCTGTGACGATACACTGAAGAACGTTCGTGACGGGTTGGTTCTTAGAGTTCGGGATCAAGTATTAGGAAAGTCAAAAAGATGGAATACTGATCAGTTGAGACAAGTGAAGCAGTTCATATGGAAGATCGAGAGAAGACTTTACCGCAGAGATCAGATAAGGAGATTGGAGAGTTATGTTGGCAGTCGTCCATCTTTCCCAATCAGACTATTCCAAAGAACAGATCCGGTGCTCACAATGTTTAGTAAAGGAGGTTAATGTAAGACCTTGATTTAACAATTCATCATTTTTTTATCATTCTTACTATATGACTGTGATACTATGGTTTGTGCACACATAACAGTGCACAACCCGTACCTTCAAGAAAGGACCCTGAGGTACGCTTCAGTGCCTCAATCCTAATCAAAGGAGCGAAAGCTTCTTTCTTATGAGTAGAATTAAAACCAGAATTTTCTAACCTTTTTTAGAAATTCTGCTCATAAGAACAAATATTCCCTCATTAAGGGGGAGTATTTGAAAAACATAATCTTTGTTCCAAACCAAAAACGTTCTTGATATTCTTCCCACAAACCTCAAAAATGCATATTTTAATCAAACGTTTTACCAAAAACATCATAAGTATGCTATTTTTGAGGGGGAGAATAAAAACTTGATTAAAATATGGTGTCTCAAATGCTGGAATCTCATAAGTGCTCGACTTAGAATTGACCCTCGAATTGACGATAGGAAAAAGTCAGTAGTCGAAAAGACATGTCCTGGACGGGTAATAATTTCAAGCCAGTTCATCTGGTGATGTAAACGTGTCTCGCAAAGGACGTGTCCGAGTAGAATGTACCGATTTCGAGCGATTTTCTTTGAATGTGATCTGGATGGGTAATAATTTCAAGCTAGTTTACTAGTGATGTAAGCGTGTCTCGCGACGATCATGTTCATTGAAAATCAATCAATTCAAAAAGTGCCAACTCTACCCGACATGTTCATTGAAAATCAATCGAATCCATGAATTGGATTTTTTGACAAATAAATTAACAACCGAATTATTGCTTATGTAGACTTTAATGTGATGATGTGGACTTTGACGTGTACTTAATGATGATGGCGTGGACTTATTTGTGATGATGTGGCTTAATATAGCCATGTTTATCAAGTTATATATATTTTATTGATATGAAATCATTTAGAAATTATTAATTTATAGGTTCGTTGGGACCAATGTATATACGCTGGCGTTTCAAAAAAAATCATTATTTTATTATTTTATCGATTGTATTCCAAATTTGTACCGGTCCCAAGTTGGGACTGGACAAATTATTAACTTTATCGAGGTTATTAATTTATCAAGTATTAATTTATAGAGGTTTTATTGTACTATTTTTTAAGTTTTTAAGCACAATTTTCTTTTTATATGTAGTAAAGATATGAATTTAGATAAAAGGCTACATTTATCTTTTCTCTAGCGTGGAGCTAGCTTCACTAAAGTCATTCACTATCGTAAACTTTCACAAAGATTTATAACTATGCAACGTCATAAATACATAAACTTTTAAGATTGATAAATATTCGACGTCATAAATTAATACATAAACTTTTTATTTGTACACGGAAATTATAAAATATACTAACAAGCAAAATTGAACGGACTCAAAAGCAAATTTTTAAGGGGTCCGTAATCCGTTAATTCTCATCCTTATTGGCCCATAAATAATAAAAAAGTACATTCACAGGCCCAACAGTAAGATATTGGTGGTTGGTTGAAAGGAGTTTGGAATTTTCCTGTTCACCTCCGTTTTCCCGTAATGACACCGTAATACAGTTTTACCATGTTTATTATATCTCTATCTATACCTTTCCACCGCCTTCCAGAAACATAAACACAAACACACACACACAAAAAGGCGATTACCTCTCTTTCTTTCTCTCTCTCTCTCTCTTTCTCTCTCTAAAAACGCATCTCTGTCTCTAATATCTGGCGCAAATCTTGAAGTTGGAGACGTATCCGGCCACCGGCATAAGATGTTAATCATCCAGCGGCCTCCTCCGACCTTCATCCGGCGACCTCCTCCGACCATAAGGTTTCGTTTTTTAGTTAACGTTGTGCTTCTCTTTTATTTATAATGAGATTGTGGTTTGGTTTTAATTGTGTTTAATTTTGTGGAAGTGACACATATAAGATGTAAGGTTTTTTCATTAGTATACATTTTTGAATATGTTCATATTTTTAGGGGTTTTTATATGATTTTGATGATTATGTGTTTTATGATTTTCTAAGATTATGATGATTAAATAACTTTTGAACCGATTCTTATTTATTTGAGTAAACTGCAAAATACATCCTTGTGGTTTACAATTTTTGAGACCTTACATCCCTGTCAGAAACTATTGGCATGTTACATCATTCGTTAGCCAAACGTTTGCCACCCTACATCTCTCGTTTACAATGAGGACTAACGGTGCAAATAATTTCTCCGTTATCTCTTAACGAGATGGATAATATTACACCGTTAGCCTTCAGGACTAACGGTATTTCCACCGTTAGTCTTTTTTTTACGTTATCTCCATTTTTTGTACGTTTCTTAGTTTTTTGTACGTTTTATCCCTTTTTTTCTTTTTTTTTGTACGTTTTATCCGTTTCTATCCGTTTTTTGTATGTTTTACCCGTTTTTTTTATGTTTTTTATCCGTTTTTGTACGTGTTTATCCTTTTTTTGTACGTTTTATCCGTTTTTTGTACGTTTTACCTGTTTTTTTCGTTTTTATCTCTTTTTTTACGTTTTTATCCCTTTTTTGTACGTTTTATACATTTTTTGTACGTTTTAACCCTTTTTTTTTACATTTTTTATCCGTTTTATCTGTTTTTTACGTTTTTTGTACGTCTTATCCGTTTTTAACGTTTTTTATCCGTTTTTTATGTTTTGTCCGTTTCGGAACGTTTTTATCCCTTTTTTTTTACGTGTTATCCGTTTTTTACGTGTTTTGTACGTTATTTTCGTTTTTATCTATTTTTTCAACGTTTTATCCGTTTTTAACGGTTTTTGGTTTTTTTAATCCGGTTTTATCCGTTTTTTATACGTTTTATCCGTTTTTAATGGTTTTTATCCCATTTTTTACGTTTTATCCGTATTTGTAAGTTATTATCCGTTTTTTGTATGTTTTATCCGTTATTTTACATTTTTTCTACGTTTTTATCACTTTTTTTGTACGTTTTATCCGTTTTTACGTTTTTTGTACGTTTTATCTACTTTTATCCGTTTTTTATCCATTTTTTGTACGTTTTATCCCTTTTTTTAAGGTTTTTGTATGCTTTTGTTTGTTTTTTAAGTTTTGTACGTTTTATCCCTTTTTTACATTTTAACCATTTTTTATACTTTTTTATCCGTACAAAAACAGATAAAACGTAAAAAAATAGATAAAACGTACAAAAACAAAAAAAAGGGATAAAAACGTAAAAACGGAAAAAAACGTAAAAAAAAACTTACGAAAAAAATGGATAAAACAGGAAAAAAATGGATAAAAACGTTAATAACGTTTTATCCGTTATTTTACGTTTTATCTATTTTTGTACGTTTTTATCCATTTTTTGTATGTTTTATCCGTTCTTTTACAATTTTTCTACGCTTTTATCCGTTTTTTGTACGTTTTTACGTTTTTTGTACATTTTATCCATCTTTTGTACGTTTTATTCATTTTTTATGTTTTTTGTATGCTTTTTGTCTGTTTTTTACGTTTCTATCCGATTTTTGTACGTTTTATCCCTTTTTTACGTTTAAAACATTTTTTATACGTTTTTATCCGTACAAAAACAGATAAAACGCAAAAAAAGGGATAAAACGTACAAAAATGAAAAAAAGGGATAAAAACATGAAAAACGGATAAAAACATAAAAAACGGATAGAATGAAAATAAAAAAGAATAAGAACGTTAAGAACAGATAAAAAGGAAAAAAAAAAAAAAAAAAAAAAAAAGAGGGAAAAACCGAACAAAAACGGATAAAACGTAAAAAAAAGGGATAAAAACGCTAAAAAATAGATAAAACGTACAAAAAACGTAAAAAATTGGATAAAACGTACAAAAAATAGATATAAACATTCAAAAGCGGATAAATCGCAAAAAAAGGGATACGACGTACAAAAAAATGGATAGAAACAGATAAAACATACAAAAAACGTAAAAAAATGGATAAAAACGCACAAAAAATGGATAAAACGTACAATAAACGTAAAAGAATGATAAAACGTACAAAACTGATAAAACGTAAAAAAAAATGGATAAAACCTTTAAAAACGGATAAAATGTACAAAAAAGGGATAGAAACGGATAAAACGTACAAAAACGTAAAAAAAAAAGAGATAAAACATACAAAAACGAATAAAACGTACAAAAAAGGTTCAAAAAACGGATAAGACGTAAAAAAATAGGATAAAAGCATTAAAAAAACGTATAAAACGTAAAAAAAAAAGTAAAAAAAACAGATAAAGCGTAAAAAACGGATAAAAACGTACAAAAAACGGAGAAAATGTACAAAAAACGGAGAAACGTACAAAAAACGGAGAAAACGTAAAAAAAATGGTCTAACGGTGTAAATACGATTAGTCCTGAAGGCTAACGGTGTAATATTATCTATCTCGTTAAGAGATAACAGAAAAATTATTTGCACCGTTAGTCCTCATTATAAACGAGGGATGTAGAGTGGCAAACGTTTGGCTAACGAATGATGTAACATGCCAATAGTTTCTGGCAGGGATCAAAAACTGCAAACCACAGGGATGTATCTTGCAGTTTACTCTATTTATTTATTTATTTTTTTTTTATTTTTTTTTAAATATTTATCAAATTTCAATCTTTTCTATTTTTTTTGGGATTATTGTTTTTTAGGTTTTGGTTGTTTTATTGTATGAAGCTGGCCTTAATTTTGTGCACCATAATTATTTGTTGCGGGTTCCTTTTTTTTTTTTTTTTTAATTGTGGTTCATAGACAGAATATGTGAATGTATTCAAGTTAATTTATAGTTGATGTGGTTTAGTATGGTGGATTGGATTTGAATTTGTTGTTGCAAACACTGTAGGTTCTGTTGGAGTCGCTAAGCCAAGTGGCTATGACAAATTACAAATGGTCGTTGATGATGTTAGACGAAAAAATGTGGCTTGAAGCTGTTTTCCAGCTTAGGGATGTGGAAATATGTTTGAATCTTATGGACACATAATTATATGGTTTATGTGGAAATAAAAGCGTTAGTGCTATTGCGTAGTGGAAGATGTTGTTGTGTTTGCTGCTGGCGCGGTTTTGGTGCTGCTGCCAAAACTGTTACTTCACCTATGGATATGATTAAACTCATTATGCAGGTTAAGTTATTTTTTATAGTTTAGTTGCATTGAATTATTGCAGTTTGTGTATATAAGATAAAGAGTTTTTGACATGGTGCTTGGGATTGCTAATCTGTTGTAAAAAATGCTGCTAACCAGATAAGCTCTTAAACTAGGAAACTTCGAACACCCTATATCATATATCAAAACCATAAGATCCTAATTTAAGAGCTTATCTGCTATAATCAAAATGCTGCTAACTAGATAAGCTCTTAAACTAGGAAACTTCAAACACCCTATATTATATAAGAGATAAACTTCAAACATCCTATCGTTTGCTATAATCAAAACCATAAACTATAAATTTGTAGTTTTTTAGTTTGCGGTTTGAGAAAAGTAAGATCGCATCGGAGTAGATCTTAAGATCCTATGGTCAAGATCGGGATCCTATAAGATCTTAAGCTTGTTAAGATCCTACGTAGGATCCGGATCGTTTTTGCTTCGTAGAATCGTAAAATTGTAAGATCCTAAGATCAGGATCGGAATCTTAACAACTATGGTTTTGACTGTTTACATGAAACTGTTTATGTACGTGCTAGAGTTAGAGTAAGTACGCACTTAAAGTATTATTTTTTGATCAATATAAGTCTGTTTATATGAAATACATTGATTTATTAAAACTATTAGTTGTGAAAAGTGGTGTGTAGGAGTTTGGGATGAAATTGTTGCCGGGTAGGGGTGGACAGAGTACTATGGATGTTCTTTTGACCCACCGTTTTACTTTTCAGCTAGAAACTTATAGTTTACCCATTGTTATGTTAGAAATAAAACAATAATCCAAATCAACTATTTATATGTGCCACTTCAAAGCATTTCATAGAAGTGAATAATGTTTTTGTTCTTGATTCGGCTGTTATTGGATTGTAAGTAATTCCAGACCAGCAGAAGCAAAACAAAAAAAAAAAACAAATGTCAATAATTACTACAGCTTAAGGTGTATCAACTTCCATTTCTTTGAAAATTTAAAGGCCACAACGGCATATGTGTTAATTTTATATACTTTTGAGATTATTATTATTTTTTATTTTTTTATTTTGTAGCTTTAGGAATGGTTATACCGCTGGGATGTGGAGCGGAAAAGCTTGAGGCTGATGTTGATTTGAAAGCTGAAGGAGAGGATGAGGATGTGGCCAAAAGTGGTTACATTTTTTTTTGTCTATCTATTGTTATTGTTTTTTAGAATACTTATTTATTGACGAATTCGTCGACACAAATAAGTGACTTATATAGTTTTTCTCTTTTTTTAATATTGGGTTTGAAAAATGGTGGCACCAGGTGATCAACAGAATTATTTTTATCAAGTTATGGGGTTAAAGAAGGTGTGCATTGATGTTGAGGTAAACAATGGTTATAAGAAATCTTCCGCTGGTATAAATTTCTTACCTTTTATAGATGTGTTGGTTCCTTTTTATTGTATAGTTTGTTTTGGATCACATGATGAAGAGTGGTTTGTTTGATCATTGTGTGTTTTTTAGAGATGGCATCCGTATCGTTGTTCGGCATTTAGGAGCTCGAAGCATGTAGAAGAGACAAAGAAAAAGCTGACTAATTCTGGTACTATTTTTTCCCCATTTTTGGGTTTTATAGTTATGGAAATTGGTTTTCTTGGTGATAACAGTTATACAAGCTCTATAAACTTGCCTCATTATATTGTTTTTTGTAGCTGCAGAAGGAAGGATAACAAAAATTGATGTTTAATATATGGCAAGCAAATCCAACATTTAGATGGCGTACCAATTCAACAACAGTATCGCCAAAGCTCAGTGACAATTTTTACAACACAGGTCCAACTAAAATTTTATGTTGTTCTTTAATAAACTTGTTATTATGGTCTCATTTACTGTTGCAGTCAGTTGAATTAAAGGCCGAGCACTTTTTATTTAATAGGACCATCAAAACGAGAAGAAACATGACAGATATTTGTTTTATATGGTGTATGGGTATGTAGGATTAAGGGGGTGTTTGGTTGGGAATTGTCTATTTGTTAACGTTTGTCCTGCTTTGTTATGTATATTACTATCCTAATTATTTGTTAGCTTTAAAAATTTGTTATAGTAGAATTTCCATGCTGTTAAAAACATACTCAGTAATGAGTATGATGATATTCAAAACATATAACACAATCAAAGATTGACCTTTGGCCGTGGGTTTTAGAGAGAGAAGGAGAAGAGAGGTGGAAACTTCTAGTGAGAGAAAATGAACATGTATTAGCTTGAAAATAATGAGAAGTTCCAACCCTTCCCTTGTGTGGGAAGGGGTATTTATAGTATAGACACAAACGCCCCACATGGGCTATGGAGTGAGCATAATGGGTAAAGATCCGACCCGACTCCATGGTGTTACGAAATCTAAACTAATATGATAAATCCTACGAGCTACTTAATGCTAATCCATACTCGGGGTGACCGAGTCTTTCATATGAATATTTATATTCCTAACAATCTCCCCCTAAGGGAGGTCACCTCGGAAATTACACTTTGCATTCTAGCATTCTATTACATAGATTAGAGTTCCTAGCTCGTAGTCTTTGATTCTTCAAATTCTTTAATCTTTGTACTTTCAGCAGTGGACTTTTGACGACTGTTCTTTTATCTTGGATGATTTTGAGGATTCTTTGAGGTCATCATCCAACGTACGTCTCCAAGTCATCTTTTTGCAGTATCGTCTCCATGTGATGTAGTGATCTTTGGACCGACATGCTCACACTTTTCTGGATCATGATTTTCAGCATCAGAGTTGCGGAAGCAGTGTTGAAAGTCTTTCAATTTTCATGATTTCTTTGATTAAGATTGTGAATTGTGAGCATGTGGTGATGAATATCTTTTTAGCAATCAGCTGCAACCGCCAGGGATTCCTGCAAGAAAACAGTTAGCAACAAATCATCCGGCACTTATAGGTTCGGACTTCGAGATCGTAAACAGCATAGTGTGAAAACTTTCTCGAATCCTTGCCAAGGCCGTTCCTAAATCGGATACCCCCGAGAGGGCTTACAAGGTCTACCGAAGTACATCAACGATTAGGAGAGTCGTTCGAGTTCACTCCACGACTATAGACCGTTTGAAACCGCCGCGACCACTAAGCATAATCCACAAGGAATTACTGAAGTGGCCTGCTTTCAGGGCTGTTTGATGTTGACCCTGGCAGGAATTTCCATTCAATCACTGAGAATTACATTTGTAAATTCCCTCATAAATGTTCTGGCAGATTGCTAAGATATGCGTAGGACTCATAAGTTTACAACAGGTGTCCTTAATGTTGAACAACCAGTGTAGAAGTAACATGTGTTCCTATGAGACCTTATGATGCATCTCGTGGCTCTAGACTCGATAAGTGCATTTTTGGTAGTCGGAGACTGGAGCGGTGTCTCCTGTTTCAATATCAACATGACTCGTAATGAGCGGTCGACATATTATGCAGGGTTCCCCGTGAGAATGAAACAAGTCCTTTTAAGAGAACTTGAGTGGCTAGAAGGTTTAGTGCAGTGCGTCACTGGGTCCATGACGTCTTGTTTTCAATACCGGTGTTACCTTAGTAACCACCAGTAGCATATGAATTGAACCCGGTTTCTGCCCTAAGGTTGAATAATTGGAGGGCTATTTCTTTTCACCCTTTCTCATTACATTTCTTTTTAATTATTCAACCCCTTCTTTCTCCTTTCTCATATTACTCCTTTTTTCATAATCATACCTAAGGACTTTCTAAAACTAACTATTCGGTATTGTCCTTGGGTAGATCCCTCCGGCTCTGGCGGGTCATAGGACGGTTTTCCTAACCTTAGCCACCTTATAACTTCATGACTATCCTATGTTGCCGTCAACCAAATCTTTGAAAAATTTCTCAAAGTCTTTATAGTTATAAAACACATTTTGCTAACACTTTGAGAGTTTTGTATTTTTCAAATACTCCCCCTTAACATGTGCTCATATGTTTTAATTTGAAATTTGCACATGTTGGGTAGAGTTTGCACTTTTTGAATTGATCCACTTTCAGTGAACCTGACCGATTCGAGACACGCTTACATCACTAGTTAGACTAGCTTGAAATTATTACCCGGCCTGGTCAAGTCCAAAGAACGTTTCTCGAAACGGTACATTCTACTCAGACAAGTCCTCTTCGAGACACGCTTACATCACTGGTTAGACCAACTTGAAATTATTACCCGGCCAAGACAAGTCCTTTCGATTAATGATAGCTTTTGTTTCGTCAATTCATTACTACAAACCATTTGCTCCCCTTCAATATGTGCATTGATATACAAAAAAGTTTAGCACATATGGGAGAGCTTACATTTAAGTCCAAAACATCACATTTTTATTAGATTGCATATTTAAATCACATTCTCTCCCCCGATCAGAAATTTCAAACCTTTTGAGATTTTGTGATCCCAATTGTTTAAATAAGTTTAGAAAATATGAGAGAAAATGTGGTCAGATTTAATATGGGCTGATAATGGAACATACTAATGCTCCCCTCAATCAATGAGGGAGAATGTTAGTGTCGGGTATGATAAGTTTGAAAGATATTTGAATTAAAAATTCATACACTGACACATAACAACAAATTTTATTCACTTGCTTATTATGTACAAAGTGGCGTGTTATGAAGATATAAAATTTTGAAATCACTCTTCCCTTCAATCGATGACCCGTTTTCTCTTTAAAGAGCTGTAGTCATTGATTGAGTGACAAATTTTATGAAAAACTTCAATTTTGATTGATTTCAAAAAAAATCATGGTACCACCAAGTTTAGCACAAATACTTTCATGAAGAATCATAGATGGAAAAGTATTTGCGATGTAAAGAAGACTTCTCTTCTTATACGAGAAATGATGCACTGAAACGTACATCAAATCAGGGATGCACGGATATGAAGTAATCCATGCCCGGGTGAACTTCACCCGTTGTTAGGAACTGCCGTCTTTTTGCCGACGTGCTTTCCTCATTTTGAAAAACCGGGATGCATATCTGAAGTAATAGCAAGCCATATGACATGTTTTAACAATTCATTTGAACTTCTGCTCGAGCTTCATTTAAAGACCCGTGTCATTATTGAATGACATTTCTAGGACCGTAAATGTTATCAATAAACAGAAGACATGCCTAGAAACACTATTTTTGGAATTTTCTATTTTTCTGATTTTTATGGTTTTTCTAGGTTTAAGATATGTACAACGTGGAAAATCTTTTTGAGTTTTTATGATTTATATATATACAGAGGATACATGAAGAATTACCACCTCTATTCTTCCTTAGATAGATAAGAGTTCAATCAGATCGTTTTCCGCCGACTGGTATCAGATGTCCATGTGAATCAAAGTCGCACCATTTGGCATGGGTTTGTAGTTGACTTCTTGTCGAAACAGGTCTAGAAGCATTGCCAATCACATTCTCCAATGGGTGAGCCTTTGACCACTTACTGATATAATGAAACGATTGATTGAGCTGGTAAGAATCTGATCGAATAACCCTTTGTGAAGATGATTCTCCAGAATTCGGGTCTGGAGTAAGATTATGGAGGAGGGGTTCATTATCAATCTCGGGAGGTAGAATTCCATGAATTTATTCTTCAACACCTTGATGAATGACTAGAGATAAAATTTCATGAGTTATTGGAGAAGTACTAACAGATGGTACTTCTTGAACCATTGTGGTTCATGAAGGAGTACTGGTTGTATCAGCAGATATCTGTGCATCAGCGGGAAACATAGGAGATACAACACTTGATGGAGCTGAAAGTATTCTTCAAACCAATGGTTGAAACAGTATATCTTCTTTCTTCATGGACGGTGGAACATATAGTGTTGAAGAAACTTGGTTTGCACGACTCCTGAACTGATGTATTCAGGACCCGCATGACCATTTCTCAAACATCAATCAACATGTAGTTTATTCACCCTTCTCCTCCTCAAAAATTACATATGACTGCCATTTTTGATTGAACGAGTGAATAAGAATACCATCAACGGTAAGTAGATCCACTTGATGACTGACATTTAGTTTATTCACCCTTCTCTCCCTCAAAAATTGCATATGATTGCCATTTTTGATTGAGCGAGTGAATAAGAATACCATCAACGGTAAGTAGATCCACTTGATGACTGACATTTAGTTTATTCACCCTTCTCCCCCTCAAAAATTGCATATGACTGCCATTTTTTATTGAACGAGTGAATAAGAATACAATCAATGGTAAGTAAATCCACTTGATGACTGACATTTAGTTTATTCACACTTCTCCCCCTAAAAAATTGCATATGAGATTGCCATTTTTGATAGAACAAGTGAATAAGAATATACTCCAATGTACGTTGATCCACTTGATGACTGAATGAGCATGGGAAGAGCATGAGGCTTGTTGATGAGAATGGTCATAAACAAGAAGATTTCTCTTCTTCCGAAGATAAAGCGCACTCAAGCGTACGTCTTTCTTTTCTCTAAGGAACGGGGCCTGGAGTGTTTTCAGCAGACGCCATTATGTTGACATTGAGGCCCGAGGCTTGAACTGCAGTGTTCAAATGTCATTTTTCGTTTCCCCTCATATGTAGTGAGCATCCTGAGTCCAAATGTCAAAGGACGATCTGTACGACCTGCATTTGAAAACAGACAAAAGAAGAGAGTTTGGAGTGTCGGATCCCTAATTTAAGTTAGGTTCCAGTTGGTTAGTGCAAACAATCTCTGAAGTAGGTGAAACCATAGGTGCCTTGGTTTTGACAATGGGGGCAACACTAGTAGATACAATGGACCTAGTTAAAGTGCATTGTGTATCTAAAGGGATAACTCTACCAGTTGTCTTCCATTCCTTAACAGGCACTACTCTAGGCATGGTAATCCTTGTTAAAGGGAAATGTTCGCCTAGTGTGAATATTCGGCCCGTGGGCTTCCACTGAAAGCCCACATTGGTAAACATTTTCCCTGTAGGTTTCCAAGATTGCTTAATTTGTCTAGCTCTCCAAACTTTCTTAACTGGGGGTTTGTTGGACGACTTCAAAAATTTCTCAATACATTTATCATGATTGCCCGAAATTAAACAATCATGACATGTTTTGCAAAGTGAATTAGAATTTGAATTATGATTCCTTTTGCTCAAACCTGACTTATTGTTCCTCATGTGGTCTTCTACTTTCTTCTTAGGAACACTTTTAGCTGGTGAAGTCTTATAATTCTTTATATTTCTCCTAGGTTTTGACTTACTAGCTTTAGTGTCACTGTTAACTCCTGTAGAAGGACTGATGGGAATCTTAGTCCTTTTCACTTCCAGTTGCTGAACATGTTTTGATGTGTTGGGATCTGAAGTATCCAAGGGTGCCTCAAAGTTTATATGCTTGATCTTAGTCATTGAGGATGATGCAATAAATCTATCTCGCTTGTTATCAGTCTTAGGACATGTGCCAATGACGTATTCTAAGAGTTCCTGAGATCGTTTAGTGAGGAAGCAGGCATCTACAACTGCACTATCAAGTGGTTTCTCTATCTTATCCTCTTCTACAATCTCACGAAGAGTGTCAATACTATCCTTAAGATGTGCGAGATAATCATGATGAGCTAACCTATTGTTCCTAAGGGGAAGCGAAATAGGCACAACATCAATTGCATACTTACTACAAGCAGAAACCTTTGGAACATTATTATCACTAGTGATGATTGACATTTTCCCTTTCACCTGAGTCTTTAGATTCTCAATCTCATTTAGCAAAGAAGTTATCTTTTCATTGTGATTGTTACGTGTGACTTTAATCGAGTCATATAACTCTTTGTAATGCAGTTTAACTTTTGAATTTTCAGCCTGAAAACAATCATTTTCCTGTTGCAATTTATTGATGATGTTTTGAAATTGAAAATTCTAAGAATCTAGATGTGGTGGTTTATGGGTGCCAATCACATCACTACTATTGGCCTTCAATTGAGAGATTTGTGCTTTCAATTTTTGGATCGTGTTAGTGTGGGCTTGAATCTGTTCATCTCGTTTGCTTATTTCAAAATATGCATCAAATTCGAGAGCATCCAACGATGTCTTGGCATTTGAAGTTTTATTTCTTTCTTCTAGATGTTGAAATTTTAATTGCAATGTAAGATTATCAATCTCTAATTTAGACAAATGCCTGACCATGTTATCATGATCATCGTTTTGGATTTTCTCATGCAATTTTTGATTCTCGGCTTCAAGCTCAATGACACGATTCTTGGCAACTTTAAAAGCAATCTATAGATCATTTAATTGAAAAGCAGTTAACGCAGAATCAGTAGCAATATAATAAACATCCTGAGCAATACATCTCGCAATCAAATTCTCATTGGTGATGAGAATGTTCTTTCTCTCAATCTCACGACTCTTAAGTCATCGCATTTTGGGACACCTCGTTTTCCATAACATTAAACACCTTTTTCATTTCTTATACAGACTTCAGTTCTAAGGGTTTCTTGCATGCCCTCAAAATGTTCCTTTAGGAGTTTAAAGAATGGAATAACCTCAGTTAAGTAGCACCGTTTTGTTTGTTCAAAGCCCCTTTCCCCTTCAATAATTCCTGTTGGCGTAATTCTCGTCTTACATGTTTTATCGAAATCAGTAAATAGTTGACAAAGAACATATATGCTAATTAGAGTTTTACATGTTGTGGGAAGAGTTAAAGGAACTAAGTGCATCGGTGTATTGGGTGGGTACACCGTTGCTACAGCTATCTTTCTTAGGGGTAGATTTTTGACTTCGAGTTCTTCGGCCTTTCTTTTTTGCATGTCTAAGGTCCAAAATACTTGTTCAGGAGTCAATTGAGTTTGGGGATTGAAAGATGCTAAGAAGTTCTCCTTTGAATAGTTGTGAGGTTTGATTATGACCCGGTTTGCTACACATACAGGATTATTCATTTTCTCAACCATTTTTTCTCTATTTATTTCTTTTATCTCACTACTCTCTTCTGATGTTGGTACACTAGTGGGGGCATGAACAGGTTTAAAGATTTCAGTACCATCATATAACACAGGTTGGGCCCCTTGTGCACTTCTAAGGTAAACAGATTTTGGTTCACCTATGGCTTTCTCACTGTGTTCATCACACAACTTTTTATGCTTGAGCATCATCTGAACAGCTTGTTTGGAACGGTCTTGTGCGTACAACTTGTATTCGAGTTTATTCTTTAACGTTTTAAGTTTGGAAAAATCATTCAAGAGTTTTGTTTCTTTTTCTTTGATATTCTGTTTCAGCGTATTTACACTTTCTTGTATTACTTGTTTAAGCTGAACAGTTTGATTAAGTTTCACTTGTAAAGAATATAACTCCTTTTTCAATGTTTCTTCCTTTAAATTACGTTCTGAAATAAGTGTACGCATTTGACTATCCATTTTCTGTTCACGTTCAGTTAGTTCAAATTTTGCACGTTGTTCATATATGGCCACTTGATCTTTATAGATATTAAGTTGAGTGGTCAACGAGTCATCAGGGATAAATGCAGTGTACTCATGCAACACATAATCATCGTGTAGAACAGAAGATACACTACTAGGTACAACAGACGCTTCGTTGTGTTTCATATATTGTTCATATGGGATAACATCGATATTTCCCATATTAGCAGTATCTGACTCAACAACGTTTGTCTGTTGTACTTTGTCGGGAATCTTTTGTTCATGCAACACATTATCATCATTAATAACAGAAGATACCCCACTAGGTTCAACAGACGCTTCGTTGTGTTTCACATGTTGCACGTTGTTCATAGTAGTATCTAACTCAACAACGTTTGTCTGTGGCTGATGAAGCTCTTTCTCTTGAGAATTCGGGCACACAAAGTCCCTATTGGCACTAACATACTCAAACAAGTTTATCTGCTGTACATCTTTGGGAATCGTTCGTTTGTCAATCATATTGTACAATCTGAGTACCTCAGATATTGCAGAATCTGAAGTAGTAGACATTATGTAAACGTGCACGGGATTTTACAATTCTATGATTTAAACTGAGAAATAGATTCTTTTGCGGGATTTTACAAAAATCAAGAATAAACCGTGATTTGATTACTCGAATGTGTTATGATGAAGGTTGGATTGTATGATGCGTTGTTAAGTAGTGATTTGATTTGATTGTAGTGAGTTATCGTAATGAGCTGAACAAATCTCAGTCAAGACGCCTAGATCAAAACTCAATGACTAGACCTGATCAAAACTCAGTCACTACTTGAGTCAAACCGCAGTCAAGAGTATTACCTCAGTACCAAAACGCAAGAACCAAAACGCAATCACACTAGGCAAATCGCAACAGTCAAAACGCAGAACCTCAGTACCAAAACACAGTCACACGAGGCAAACCGCAACGGTCAAAATGCAGAACCTCAGTACCAAAACGCAATAACCCAAAATGCAGTCACACGAGGCAAACCGCAACGATCAAAACGCAACTTGCCAAACCGCAATAAGATCAAATCGCAAGACAGCAAAATGCAGAACTTGGTCAAACCGCAGAAACCACAAAACGCAATAGGTTAAACCTCAGTCAGAACCCGAAAAAACGCAAAGGACAAAGTTGTCGCTTTCTCTACGATTTGTCTTTTTCCCTTTTCAGTTAAAAACCAAACCGCAGCTTCTTAAATACTCAAACCGCAACAAACTCTTACTCAAAACAGCACAAACCGCAGCCAAGAACACCTTACCGAGAACCAAAACACAGTGAAGAAAAATTCTTCAAACTTCCATGAAACACACCAACTGAGCCTTAGATTAACAAGAAACGATACTAGATATATTTGTGAACATGAAAGTACAAAGCCTTAACAAATTTAACCACAAACAAAGCTCAAGTAAGAATTTTCTTGGCTTTTCTATTCGAACTAGATAAACACAATAAGAACACCTAGAATGAACCACGAATCAAAGAGCATACAATCAATCGAACCTAACCATGGCTCTTGATACCAATTGATGATATTCAAAACATATAACACAATCAAAGATTGAGCTTTGGCCGTGGGTTTTAGAGAGAGAAGGAGAAGAGAGGTGGAAACTTTTAGTGAGAGAAAATGAACGTGTATTAGCTTGAAAATAATGAGAAGTTTCAACCCTTCCCTTGTGTGGGAAGGGGTATTTATAATACAGACACAAACGCCCCACATGGGCTATGGAGTGAGCATAGTGGGTAAAGACCCGACCCGACTCCATGGTGTTACGAAATCTAAACTAATATGATAAATCCTACGAGCTACTTAATGCTAATCCATACTCGGGGTGACCGAGTCTTTCATGTGAATATTTATATTCCTAACAGAGTATGGAATAGTTATCAATATGGAGTACAAATGGGGGTGTTTGGGTAAGCTAATGCTGTCTCAGAATACATCTTCGAAGAGTCCATGCAGTGCAATCTGAAAACCCACTTTCCATACCCCCCTGAATAAGCGGATAAACTCTTTTGCATAATCATTCTTTCAACATGCATTAGGAAGTTGTATTGCGTCACGATGGTTTATTAGTTTGTCTTTTACACCGTAATGATAAATTATGTAAATGCATAACAAATAGACATGTGACTGGATCAAATGAAAATTGCAGGGAAGTATGATGTCTAAGCGTTATGGTCTAATTCCTTCTTAGTCACTTTGTCTATTTCTGATGGAATTGGATTTTGTTTCAGGTAAGGAGGGTGTGATTTGATTCATATTTGACTTGCATTGCATAAAAAACTGATCGCTTAAACAATGGCGGTAAGTACACGTACAGCTACTCTATCATTCATTTACAGAGAATAACAGTGCAAAAACTTTAAATTGTTTTGTGTTTTTGGTGTTGATTCAGATTCAATTATATTAAGGGCCAAATATACAAGTAGCCCGGTCTATTAAGGTGTTGGGCTTTTTTAGCCCCAAAAAAGTCGCTTTCTCAAAATAGCCCAAGAAATAAGCGACTTTCAAAAAGTCGCTTAAAGCGACTTTTTTGTCAATTAAGCAACTTACTATTTGTGTCTTTTTGCAGTCAAAAAGTTACTTTTTTAAGCGACTTTTGCTAGATTTTAAATGACTTTTTGACTTTTTAAATGACTTTTCGCTAGGGGCCAAAAAGTACACGCCACATGTCGCTCCCACATTTGGTCGCTTATTTCTTGGGCTATTTTGAGAAAGCGACTTTTTTGAGGCTAAAAAAGCCCAACACCTTAAGCGACCGAGCTATTTATAGAATTGACCCTTATATTAATTATCATGGTTGTTTGTAACAGCAAGTCACCCACCACCAACCTATCCTGGATGAATACCATCTCAACCATTAACATTGTCATCATAACCGTTGTGGACATCTCATAAGGTATGGTGACAGGCTATCTTTCAACACTGCATTTCGGCGCTATGTTTCAGTTAAGATACCATATAACTTGGTAATAAACTTCCATACCTGTCAAACCATATACATTGATATTATAAACAGTTTGTAATGATGGAAATGGGTTAGCAAGTAACCTCACCTTGAATATTTTTTAAATACGAATACTTGCGGCTATTATGGGGTATCTTGAAATTTAATTGCTACAAATGATAGATTACAGGGGATGGATGGATTTTTAACTTACTCATATATTATGATATTCAGTTGTGGTCAACAGAATATGTTTAGAAGCAAGATTATGGCTTTGCGTGGTTCGGAGATTAGATTGTATTGCAGTTTTTATACAGTATATATAGGAATGTGATTTCCCTTTGGTTGCACAGATATATGACTGAACCTAATGCCATATGTAACAACTGGACTTTAAATTCATGCAAGGAAGCTTTGATACTTTATGTTGATTTTTGTAGGGGGCTGTTAATTTTGCTCTGATGATGTCACAAATGAGGGAATTCCTTCAGGTACTAAAACATATTTATAATGTGTTTAGATTTGTAGGTTACATTTACTACTTTAATGACCTCAATGTTTTTCTATTCTGAATACATGTAGTTATATCTACCTTATGAATGTAACTGATTTTAAGTATTTTTTTACCATTTTGCACTTGAATTGCCAGATGGTCAGAAATGGCTGCATATTTTCAAAGAACCGAAAAAATGATAATGAAATACAAAATCGTTGGCACACACATTTAAAGAAACAAGCTCAAAAAGACTAGCCCGTCTTAGAAGATGCGCACGTTGGAACCGTCGAACCTCATCTCAGATATAGAACTTCAGCACAACTAATTTGAAGCATTACTTGATGAATCACCATTGTCTAATTCAGGCACAAACTTATCATCATATTGGTTTTGACGGATTCGATTCAGCAGGTCAATGACTTTATTTTTAGCCCTGTTATTAGATCTATCTTATACGAATCAATGTATCAAAATGCATAGGTTGCCTTCTAGAAAGACAAAATGGTAACATGCTTGATAACATACTGTTTTGTAACTTTGCAAATGATTGATTATATATTGTTTAGATACTATATGTAAGATCAATGAATTTCTAAACAAAGGCGTATCATCGTAGTTGCATATTCTATAGATCTAATACATGATGCTTATACTAAACTTATTGCCTAAATGAGATGTGTTTAGATTTGTCTCCTACATATCATGCTTGGTTCAGTAAGTTGGTTCAACCTCATGAGAATGCAAAAAGAATAAACTTTAAAAATCTTCGAACAATTAACAAAACACTTTATACTAACAATAGTTGTTACAAAAAATATATAAAATAACATAATTGCGTATTCCAAAAAACATTAACATAATTCTAATAAACATAAACACGGCCGCCCCACAGCAACGCGTGAGATAACCCGCTCGTTTAATTTCATAAGACATTTATGCCCTTTGACAGTTTTACCCCATTCATCTTTTATTATCAAAATATCAACTTTCCCTTCGTAAACAACAGTAAAGCCACAACTCCAATCTCTCCAGAATCTTAAACCTTCTTCTCTAAGCTCATAATTCATACATATTTTCCAACATAAAAGTTCATTATTCATACTTCAACAAAAGATAATTCATATTTTGTTCGATTCATCCTAGTGTTTGCTTAAAGAATTAGTTTTTCTTAGTTTTAATTTGAATACTCTCTACCTTTGTTTGCAATTCTCTTTTACCTTGAGAGAGAACTTCTGGCTCTTAATTACATTCCGGCACCCTTCCGCTAACGCTAACTCACTTTTATTTTTATTTCTAGTGCTAACTGGTGAAAATATGGGAAAGAAGCCACACACAAAAATATTCTTTTAGAAATGAGCTCATCTGTTGATTCGTTTATATTCACGTATATTGTTTCCAGTTTCAGACTATTTTAATTTGTGATGGACATTGTTTCATGTTACAACTTAGAAGTGTTATGAGGAAGCTGATTCATTAGTCTTATGTAGAGAGAAGGTTGTAATATCTATAAACAAAAACAAGCTAAACTTATAAATTTTATATTTTATTGTTATTAATACTGTACTGATGGATTGTTTCATGTGTTTCTCACAATGTAAATACATTGACCAGGAACCATTTCTTTAGCGCAGAGTTTTTGAGGAACAAAAACGCAGCTAAAATTAAGCAAGGGTATAAGCGACTTTTTACATTCAAATTCTGTGTGCAAATAAAAAATTACGGTGTAAATGGAAAAAGTTATTTATAGACCCAATAACCAACAAGAGCCTTTCATTTTTTCATTTTTTTTTTTTTTTTTAAATAAAAATAGAAAAACTCACTTTTATTTTATTTAAAATTAAAAAAAATAAATAAATAAAAAATAAAAAATCCCACAAACCGTTATGCGAGGACAATAATATTATCACGGCGAGAATTAAATTATTTTTCGATATATGGGCACTTTTATATACTTTTGACAAACTTTTTTTTTTTTTTTTTTTTTTTTTTTTTTTAATAAGTTTTGAAATTTATGTCTGAAAAAATTACATGTGATTTATTTTTTTTAAATCACACATGATCCCTAACATACAAATTGCATGTGATTCATAACATACAAATCACATGTAATCTTTTCATATGCAAATTTTAACATTAAAATAAATTTGAAAAAAAAAAAAAAAAAAACAAAAAAAAAAAAATTCTTCGAAAGTATATATCAAAGTGTCTGTCTATTGAAAGATTAAAAAATTATCGTCGTGATGGTGTATTTTTTATCGCGTAATTATTTACCGTTTGCAAGATATTTTATTAAAAAAAAAAAATAAATAAATAAATAAATGAAAAGTGGTTTTTTTAAGTTTTGATGTAAAAATGGATTGAAAACTCCCGTCTACATATCAATACCCAAACTTTTTAGATGTATAAATTTATTTTCAGTGCGGATAAACTTACTATAGCTTTATAATTATCACGTAACTCTAATTTATGCATAAGATGTATTCATGCTATCCAAACATGAAACATATGTAGACTATAATTTAAAAATATTAAAGACATTTTCATATTTTTATAAACTTTTTTATAGACACCATTTTAGATGCTTTAAAAAAGTTGTGTATAAATTCTTTTGCTAAAGACTGTTTTTATAGTTAATTCTGTGATTGTGATGTCATATTAATTTTGAGTTACTAAATTGGTTTTTGCTAACGACACTTTCAAGGACTGTAGTTAAAGGATCAATTTACCGCAACTGGTTTTATGAATTTGACAAAACCGATCATAATCAAGTGTTGATTTTCTATCCACTTATTTCGGAATTGCATGTGTGTGTTTTTTTGGATTTGATAACAAAGGATCAATTTGTTATCAAATGATAATCATCCATTCATGGTTGTAATGAAAATGTTTATCTTAACCGAAACTCTTAGAGTTGTTATTAGCAAATTAAACTTAATTTTACTATAAATTATCCTCTAGTAGTACAAACCATCCAAAGTTTCTAACCCGGTGTCTTAAAAATCTTGAAGCTAAGTGAAACTGAGCTATTCTTGTCATCGTTTCAATTATTTCACTAACCAAACACTATATATATATCAAAAACTGCATCCAAAAAGTCCGTGTATTAATCAAGATATTAAGTCAGAAATGTATTTCATAAAGACGATATTAAATAGTACATAGGCTCTAATATACAATAACCAACAAATAAAAGCAACTAGTTAGTATACAAATCAATAGCAAATAACGAGCACTATGAAGTTCAGTAAGTACTTCATGTGAACAAAAGCATTTTGCAAACACAAATTCTAGAAAGCGAACCAATCATAGATACTACTACATCCGTCCCAAAATAAGTGTTCAGTTTGACCTTTTAGAATCAAACTAATTCAACTTTGACCTTATATATTTTTGCGGGTGCTATATAATACTTGATTCAAAATACATGAATGGATTGGGTTTTATGTGTATTTTTCATTGGTATATTTTTTTTTTATCAAATATTATATAACACAAAAAAATATATTTAATGTCAAAATTGAACCAGTTTGACTCTGAAAAGTCAAACTGGACATTTATTTTAGGACGGAGGGAGTAATAGTCATCAAGTAAATCAACACATATTTATATTGTACATTTAGTGGAGACTTTTTAAAAGTGGTAGTGATTCACGATGAAGGATTAGCAACGTACGTGATTCACAGAGTAAAGCTACGTAAGCCATTTTTCCTTTTTTCTAAGCTTGCGATTTGTTTTAGGAGAATGCTAGAGTGCTAGACCCACAAAAACAAATTCACAAAATCATACACAAAAGGAGGTGTTACTCACTGATTGGTTTAATTTTTTACAGTTTCTCTCTCTTCTCTCTAATTCAGAGAGTGACACCTCTTTTTGTGGATGATTTTGTAGATTTGTTTATATTATTCGATTGGAAAGTGAAATAATATAATTGTCAATACTTTTGAGTAAACTATACAATGATATGATAAATACGTTTTTTAAACACAATAAGTTAGTAAAAACTCAATAAAAAGATTGAGCGTCTTACTACTGTATTATTTTATGATGATTAATGTATTCACTGCCAACATCATTTCTATAAATTGGTTTAAAGGGGTATTACATGGTTTATTACTCGAAACAACACAGTGATAATTTTCTTTTCAACGACTAAATTTTAAATTACAAAACTAGCAAGAAGTTAGGAAAACAATGTGAACGAAAAACTATACAAAAACACCAAACCTAGAAATATAACACCTAGATTTACATTCCCTAGCGATAATACCATCAAGACATACCTAGAAAACACCTAAAAAACATCATCGAGACATATAAAGCATCTCAAAACCAGTAGACAAAAAAGTAAAATACACCTCTTAAACGCTTATAATATCACCTTATATCCGAAGTCCTCCATAATTTCATCAACCCAACCCAACAACACCATTTTAGTCATACACAAAAAGTTTTGTGTTCAAATAGAGCCGCCAAATACTCAAATAATAGTTTGCTCAAAAAAAAGAGGGAAATGCAGAAATGGTCCCTGTGGTTTGCCCAAATTGCAGGTTTAGTCCCTGTGGTTTCGAAAGTGCAGGCGGCCTCCCTGTGAGGAAACCTTGGTTCCGTTTTGGTCCCTCGACGTATAATTTTTGAGCAAACCACAGGGACCTTTTTTGCAATTTTAGTAAACCACAGGGACCATTTTTGCAATTTTAGTAAACCACAGGGACCATTTTTGCAATTTTGAGCAAACCATAGGGAGGCCGCCTGCACTTTCGAAACCACAAGGACTAAACCTGCAATCTGGGCAAACCACAGAGACCATTTCTGCATTTCCCTCCAAAAAAAATTATAAATAAATAAAAATTAGTAGACTAGTGACATAGTTTATCATGACCTTATAAAAATTTCCACATGTATCACTATATATACTCCTTCATATTACTAATATAATCACAAGATAACTCAAAACATTTTCTTATCAACCAAACAAGTAGTAAAAATGGGTTCAAGCAATAACATCTCACTTGTTCTTGCTATAATTATGGCGATTTCGCACTTGTCATTTGCCCAAAACACTCCACAAGACTTCATTAATGCACACAATGCAGCTCGACAGGAGGTCGGCGTGGGACCTATGATGTGGGATGAGAGCGTAGCTAGCTTTGCCCAAAACTATGCCAATCAAAGACAGGCTGACTGCCAATTGGTGCACTCACAAGACCGACAGTATGGTGAGAATATTGCACTGGGGACTGAACTCACTGGTGCAAGCGCAGTTGAATTGTGGGTTGGAGAGAAAGCTAACTATGATTACTCCTCAAACACTTGCGCTCCAGGAGAGACATGTGGACATTATACTCAAGTTGTTTGGAGAAAATCAGTTCGTCTTGGATGTGCTAGGGTCCAATGCAATAGCGGTGAATGGTTTGTGACTTGCAACTATGATCCAGCGGGTAACTTTATTGGCGAGAAACCTTATTGAAGTTGAAGATTACCTCAAAGAAAGAACAAACACTATGTACTTCCACGTAATATAACATCCAACACATGCTAGACTAAATAAATGGATGCATATTTTTCTATTTTACAATTTCAATATATATTGATTATCGTCTAAAAATTATATATATATGATGATTGATGATACCCATGAACTCATTGTTTTCCTCTGAATCGTCGTTATTTCACATTACTATCTTTCTGAATCCATTTGATTTCCAGAGAAAGATATATCTGATAAAAGAGATACAAATATAATTATATAATCAAAATCACACTTTTCAGTTTTGGCTCTACTCTCCTGAAACCAGTTCCATCTACTAGAAATTTTAAAAGGAATCTGATAGGAAAAAAGCAAGACAGATGATATAATTCATAAAATCAGATATCAAAAGGTATATGAAACGGAATGGGTTTAATTGCAATACACAAAACAAACTTGCATAACACAATAATGTATAGTTCACCTGATAACAAGTTGTTTGAGTACTTGGCGATAATGGTTTGGAAATTCAGGATCAAATAGTCAACTAAGAAACTTATTTCACCGTCAAATATAATTAGGTATATTTCCATGTACGTACATTGAACTTTTCGTGATATGTGAAGTCTAAATCCCATATAGATACGAGCTAAATTACAATTCTTTGTGTTGTCGCGTTTTCTTTGTGTTCTCTCGTTTTGTGTGGAGAGAAGAGAAGTGTAAAGGAGGGGAAATTGGGTCAAATTTTCTCTCGGATTTTTACACCCTAATTGGGAAGATATGGAGAGAAAGCTAAAATTATATGTATTTCTCTCTTCTTTTCTCTCATTTTTTTCAACTCCATTTTTCATTCATATTAGAACTCGGGGAAAAAGTGTAGATACGAGAAGAGAAGAATGAGATGGCCACACTTAGACCAATAATTACAAACGGAAGTTACCTAAGACTTATTTAGCAAAACCAGGGCAGCATGTCTCAAATTCTAAAAGTGAAAAAGTGCAATCTTTTTTTTCATAGTTTCTATGCTGCCGGGGTGACAAACGCTATCATTGTAATTGTATATAAGTCATCACAATAAAGCCACAATCAATGCATCATCTTATTCTACCATATTAAGAAAATTAGAAAACTACTAGTATAAAGTAACTTATTTAAGAAACTCACCCATGTATTATTAAAACGAGAAACTCCTTGTACCTTGTTAACCTCGGATGGTTTTCGTCATATGACCGGCTCGCAAAGAATTATGAGCCTAGAACAGATGTCTTTAACAAATATATTTTCTTTCAATTAAATCAGCCAATGTAGTTTCAAAAGTACGTGACAAGGTAATGAACCTAATGCGCAACTAGCATGGTGTCCGGTGTCAAGTCCCACATGCTATAAATACGTATAAGGAAGGCGCGTACTACAGTTCAATTAATCTTGTAATAAACTAGAGTCCTGTTATTATTAAGAAAACAGGCTCTATTTATTAGTAGTGCCGTATACAATATGGTTTTTTAGTACCGAATATATTGGACTCTATATTCATCTATTTGATGCAGAATCCTTATAAAGACCCGTTTTTTCTTTTTTTTCTTTTTTTTTTTTTTTTTTTTTTTTTTTTTTTTTTATAAATAAAATCAGCCATTTTTAATAAGGCGCGTACTACAGTTCAATTAATCTATTTGATGCAGAATCCTTATTCATCTATTTGATGCAAAATCAGCCATTTTTTAGGCGCTTCTATTACCGATGGGTAGTAGTGTCTAATGTAATTACCATGTTCATTCCATTTTATTCAATCTAATCTGCATGCCATTCAATATAAATTTTCTTCCTCGATCAGTTTTATTATGTTACATGTCTACGAGCAAATTAATTAGATTGAGATATAATTTCCATGTCATATATTTTTAAATTTCTCATTTTATAAAGCTATTATCATTATGCTTAAACTTGTTAAAACTTTATAACTTGATCGATGAGGTATTAAATAACTTACATGTATTTAACTGCAATAAAAAGGTCTATGAAATTAGACCTATTTCATTGCATGTCATCATAAATCTCATTTCACTATAGTGACTCAATTTATAAACATCTTTTAATTTTATTAACCTTTTCCTGAACCTCTTATAGTGGATGCCTAAGGTTGCAACACAATGCTTTAAGCTGAATATATGCTATATGCTAAATTATGGTTTGTTATCAAACTCCACATCATAATTCATCTACCCAATAAACACAAAAAATATGACTATATATAAAGACAACTTCTGAAAACTTCACTAGTTAACTACGTATAGTATTTAGGTATGTTGGTTATTCTACCTAAAATTTGAGTTGAAGAAGAAAATTTGCAACTTTTTGCTTCAGTTACCATATATGTATCTCTTCTAACATGTTCACGTCATTTTCTCCCTATAAATACCATTTTTCAGTAAATGTTAACAAATTGCTAAACCCTAATAATATAATAAAGCAATATGAGGTGCCAAGATTACTTGTTACTATGTTGTGTTATATCTCTAGCAACTCTAAATTTCACTCACGCTCATAATGCACCAGAAGACTATGCGAATGCCCACAATGAAGCTCGAAAAAAAGTTGGTGTGGGGTTTTTGAAGTGGGATGCAACGGTGGCAAAATTTGCGGAAAGCTATGCCAATCAAAGGAAGGATTGTGCCCTTCGACATTCACATAATCCCAAATATGGTGAGAATATTGCCTGGGGTTCAGGACAGTTCTCAGGTTTGGATGCAGTGAAGTTATGGGTCGATGAGAAGGTCGATTATGATTACAATTCAAACTCCTGCAAATTTTTGAGGATGTGTGGGCATTATACTCAAGTGGTTTGGAAAAACTCGAGCCGAATTGGTTGTGCTAGGGTTAAGTGTGTGAATGATGCATATTTGTGACTTGCAATTATGAACCTCCGGGAAACTACATTGGCGAGAAACCTTACTAATCTACGAGTGGTCCCATATGAAAATATGAATGTATCGTAAGTGATGATTTGCTCATGCAACTAAAATGTGTTGGTCGAAAATGTTAAAGGGTTTATGTAATAAGTGTCAAAAAGGCACTAGCTACTAGCTAGCTAGCTTGTTAAGTTGTAACTGAATCTCGAATTTTTCTTTCAAGTAAACTAAAAATGTATTTTAATTAATACACATTAATCTAACTTATAATTTTCCTTAGACAAATTTGTATAGCTTAAAGACGTTTAGCAAAAAGATTTTTCTAACATGTGCCCTCACGCACATGTTAATTAATTGTACCAAAAAATGTTCAACAGATATACCAAGAATAGCGTGCTACACAACTTCTTAATCTTGTTTTACGACTCCATATATATTTAGCTCTGCAAGATCCACCGATGCTACTTTTTTTTTTTTTTTTTTGAACGGCAATTTTATTAACACTCTAGCAAGAAGCTAGAGGAAAGAAAGGAAAAAGAAAATGAACATACAGTTAAGCTACAAGTAAATAAGAATTAACTATCCAGTCTAACCAACCGGGAACCGGAGTGTTTATCCTATGAATAATCCACGAGTGAAATAATACTTTGATTTCTTCGCTTAACGTATCCTTCCTCGGAGGTTTCAAGTCGAAGCAAACACGATTCCTGTATCTCCAAATGACCCAAAAAGTAGTTTGAACAACCGCATCAAAACAAGTCTTCATAGCGGGACTTAGGGTGGTTGTATCGCTCCAACTGATTAAATTAGCCAAAGTGGACGGGAAATTGTTGAAACCCCACCAAACTGAGAGCATATTCCAAAGGTAAGCTGCCACCGAGCACTCAACAAAAACATGTTGTGCAGTTTCTAGATCATCATTGCACATCGGGCATCATATAGAATCCAAATCCAATCCCCATTTGTCAAAATTACAATGTGTGGGCAGTCGATCAACACATAGCCTCCATGAAAAAATATTTACTTTGATGGGAATGGTTTTGTTCCATCTGATTTGTGACCTTTGAGATGGAAGGAGAGGGGCGTCGATATGTTTTCTCATAGAAGAGACAGTGAAAGATTTGGTGGTGTCGACACAGTAGGTCCATGGCTCAGGGGAGGGAACAGGGGAGAAGTCGTTGAGTAAATCCAGTAGGTTAATGAGTTGTGACTGTTCTGGCCTACTTCTTACATTCCTACGCCAAGCCCAATTATGTGTAAAAGGCCCAAAGTTAAGATTACATCTATCAGCAACACTGCAATCTTTAAGTGTCTCAAGGGCGAACAATCATGGAAAACGACCTGACAGAGGGGTTTCACCAATCCAAACATCCTTCCAAAAAAAAGTAGACATCCCATTTCCAACCTTTTCCACAAAAATTGATCGTAAGTTGATGTTGATATGTGAAAGTGGCTTATTTAATGTGCTAATTGCGTTCTAGTGGCTGCTTGAAGTTGTTGGAATATTTCTTGAAAACAAACCTCCTTTTTCACCGTGAATTGAGGTGATAACATTTTTCCATAAGGTGTTGGACTCATGAAGAAACCTCCACCACCACTTTGTCAACATCATTAAGTTACAAGCATGAAGGCTACCAATACCAAGACCTCCACACATAGGGGGTGAACAAACATTTTTCCATGCTATCCAAGCCATTTTATTTGAATTTAAAGTGCCTCCCCAAAAGAAGTTACGCCTCAACTTTTCAAGGTATGAAAGCACGCCTTTAGGGGCTTTAAAGAGAGAAAATAAGTAGACACCAAGGGCACCAAGCACCGATTTAATAAGTGTAAGTCTCCCACCATAAGAGAGATTTATAGCTTTCCAAGAGGAGAGCTTATTATGAAATTTCTCAATTATTGGTTCCCAATTGCGAGCTTTGTTCATATTGGCTCCAATAGAAAGACCAAGATAAATGCAAGGGAGGGTGGATGGTTGGCAACTCAATACGGAAGCAAAGTGTTGGTTTCACTATGGGAGACACCAATACCAAAAAATTTGCTTTTGGAGAAGTTTATTTTCAAACCGGAAGCCAAATGATAGCATTTTAAGATTCGACAAAGGTTTTTGGCATTATCAAGAGACCATTTACCCATTATAAGAGCGTCATTCGCCAATTGGAGATGTGAAATATCAATTTTGTTTTGGCCCACTTTGAATCCATTAAATGTGTTTCTTGATTTTGCCTCCTGTAGTGTAATATGTAATGCTTCCACCGCAATGATAAAGAGAAAGAGAGAGAGAGGGGATCACCTTGTCTTAACCCTTTTTCAATCTTAAATTCTTTGGTGGGGGAACCATTAATGAGGTGCCAAGATTACTTGTTACCGAAGCATAAGCCGAATTAAGGCAACCATGAATCCACATTCTCCATTTGCAACTGAAACTCATTTGCTCCATTATATGATCCAAAAACTTCCAATCAAGAGAGTCAAAGGCTTTTTCAAAGTCAACCCTTAAAATGAAAAGACGTTCTTTCTTTTTTGAAGCCCATGAGATGACTTCATTTACAATTTGTTATATATATTGTGGAAAACTAGAAGGGGGGTTGAATAGTTTTTACCGTTTTTCAAGTTTTATTTGCTTTGTTACTATATGTTAATTTCAAAGGAAACAATCACAAATAAATAATCACACAATGTAAACAAAAGATAAAGAGAGGAAAGATCAAACCACACGACACTGTTGTTTATAGTGGTTCGGCTACAAGGACTCTCTTCCTTGCCCTACTCCACTCCCCGAGTTTCCTACTCGAGAGTTTATCTTTCACTAAGAAACAAACTCCTTTTCTAGGCGGAGAAAACCTTTACACGTCGCTTACTTCCTTTTCCGGTACTAAGCTAAACACCGGGTTCTTTCACAAGGTAGAACCAACCTGACGTCGCCTTACTTTACCGACACTAAGCTAGATGTCGAGTTCTTTACACGGGTACAACCACTCCCTACACTCTTTGAGCTTTAAGGACTAAAGCACTAACCACACTCACTGATTACAAATGATAGATATGATGTGTGATACAAACTACAATATCACACAGTAATGCAACTAAAGGATTACGGTTTTGTAGATCCTTGAATGCTTGATCTCTTTTCTACAAAATGAAAGATCAAAGTAAAATGCAACTATGAATGATGTTAGTAAGATATGTACTGAATGAATATGTGTGTTAAAGCTATATGAGTGATGAGAGAGCCAAATGATCAGCTTCCTATTTATAGGCAAGCTGATCTTCAGCTCACGGATCCCACACAAGGGATCCGTACTTTATATGATTTGGATCCGTGGGATGTGACAGCTAAGGTTTAGTTGTCTCTTACCATATCTTAGTTGTATCTTACCAAATCATCCAAGATCTTCAAATGTCAACTATGTATCTTGCAAATCTAACCAAGATATATCAAAGATATTGTATGTGATGCATGCAATGATGTCATGGAATGGTTTAAGAATTAAAGTTTCCTTTTAAGGAAACAAGTTACTAAACTTGTAATTCTTGGTTATTATGTGAAGTGTAAAATGTGTACTTAAGAGACTTAAGCTAGTATTTATTATTTGCTAAAAGATATTCCTTATATTTGTCATTAACAAAACTAATGAAAGATCAAAGAATATAAATAACGTTTTTGAGACGCTATTTGTATTAACAATCTCCCCCTTTTTGTTGATGACAAAACATAAGGTATATTTTTGAGCAAGAGAATAAATATAGCATGAGTTCTTAAAAATATATATTAAGTTTGTTTATTAAAGAAAGGTTTTGTAAAAATGTATGTACTGTGATGAATCACAGTTGATGCAAACTTAGTTCCTTTCTCCCCCTTTTTGTCGAAACAAAAAGAGTAGCGTAGCGGAATGCGATTTTGAGAACTTTAGAGCTCCCCCTTGTTATATACTCCCTCTAGATGGAGTAATCAAGGAAATGATGCATGAATCTACAAAACAAACGGTTAGTATATGAAATGCGTATGAGATGCTCCCCCTTGATGTATACTCCTCACTTCTCGAGTACCAACGTATACTATGAAGGGTATGATATGCTGCAAATGAAGTGTTAGAAATGAATGACTTCAATGAAGAAGTAGAATGTTTGTGAAGTATTCTCCCAAACAAGCCTTTCAATATGTTTGACTTTTAAAAGTCAAAACTAAGTGTCTGATCATTATAATTTCCTAAAGCAATCATAATTAAGATATAATATAGGTTAGATAATGATGTTAGTTCACAATGATAATGATAATATGCAATATGTTGATCACTCATAAGCATAAAACATCACATTCATTGATAATGAAAATTTTGTGACAAAAGTCACAATGATGAAAGGATGTTATAAATACAATAAAAAAAAAATACATCCTAGAAAAAAATAAAAAGTCCTAAATCAACAATTAAAAGGTCCTAACAACTAGTCTAGAAAGCTCCTATTGAGGAGGATGAGAGATTGCGTTTAAACGTTCAAGAACATGGTTCAAGATGAACCTCATCTCATTTTGAAGCTCATGGACCAAGATGTTGGTCCTTTGGGCCAAGTGAGCCGTTCTCTCACAATGTGCGCAATCATGACTTGAGAATCCGGGAGGAAGACTAGGCTCCAAGTTTTGTGGTGGTGGTGGTGATGGTGGTTGGTTGTTGTTGTTGTTTGATAGTTGTTGTGGTGTTTGGAGGGAGTTCATAAGGATGTTTTGAATGTCCATTGCTTCATGAAGGCGATGGTCAACCATACCTGAGAGAGTATAGAGTTAGTTTAACTCCGCACTTATCTCCTCTTGTGTTTGAGGAATGTTGCTCCACATTGCTTCATCAATGGCAATGAGTTTTGAAGTTGGTGATAGTGGTGGTATTTGTGGACGAGGTTGTTGTGCTTCACGGTATAGAGGACCATGAATCTCCGGATGGAGAGGATGAAATAGCATAGGTTCTAAGTTTTCAAGACTTATTGGTGGAGGATTGGTGGATGGAGGCGGAAGATCTTCTAACTCCTCAAGATATGGTTGTGGAGATGTTGGTGGTGTCCTAAATAGTTCCATTGGTTGGAGTTTTGGTGAGGATGGTGATGAGGCAGACTTCTCAGACTGTGATGGAGCGGGAGCAGGAGCGGGTGGTGGTGTGGTTGCTACAGGAGTAATGGTAGGAGGTGGTGTTTTTATGACTACATGTGAGGGAGTTGGAGTGGATAAAGTAAGGAAGTTTTCACTAGCAATGGGTGAGGATATGTTGAGTGGTGATGATTCTTCAGAGGATGAGTTGTGAATGTTGATGAAACAACAAGGTTTGACACTCATACGGGCTGTTCGTTTTAGTGGCTTGGATGTAGAGGAGTTGTGTGATTTTGTCATTGAGACTTTTAGGTGAAGTATGATAGCTAAAATGTACAGGAGAAGAGATGGTTGTGATGTGAATTGAAGATCCTAAAGTGCTAATTTATAGACAGAAGGTTTGTGAGTCTGTGTGTTTGGATTTGATGTGAATCCAATAGAGAATGTTGGTTTCTAATGATTTGGAACAAAAATTTGTGCAGGTCATATCAAGGAAGTCAATCCATTGAGCTTTGGTTGAGTAATGTGTTGTGTATTTGCAGTTAATACAAGGAGATAGTGGAAAATCTGATGATTTGATATTTCCACGGATTTGACGGATTCCTAAAAAGGGTTCCTTCTTTGTATTAGTTTGGTAACTTACACCTAAATTTCAAAAATTTAAATTTTGGTGGGAAATTTTGTTCCTAAGTTTCTAAGAATTCCCTAATGATTCTAAGATGAATTATGATCAGTGAATGAATCCTAAATGATACTCAATCACTTAAGTTTTAAGAATCGGGATAAGTCAAAAAAGTTTTAGAATTTTACTGGGAAACCTGCGGATCCAAGTTGATGCGAAGGCGGAACCTATTTCTGGGATCCGCCAAATCCGCAGGTTGGCGGATGGCGGATCCAACGATAAGCCTTGGCGGAGCCCAGGTTTGGGATCCGCCGGATCCGTATGCCTAAAACTAAAGAAACTAAACAGAACATATGTCATATTTCGCGTTTTTCGACGAAAACCCGAAAATTCACCTAGACCTTACTTAACATCTAATATGTATAGCAAAACAACTAAATATGATAACATTAACACATGATTGCACATAGTTTAATCCGTTCTTAGAAACTTACCGTTTTAGGTGTTATGCCAAACATAGGCTATAACCCGGAAAATTGATAACCGTGATGGTTATCTACCTGCAAATGTTAGTTATTACACATACATAATAAGTATTATCAGATAAATTCAAGACACATAAAAGTTTAACATCACAACATCCAACATTGTTCAAAACCAAACACTCCATCATGTAAGCTTTTTCTTCAACTTCTTCATCCCCTTGTGCAATTTCATCATCCAACGACCAAGATTCTTCACCATTCCTTTGATGTTTCTATACTCAGCGGATTCATTTTGAATTGGAGGAAGATGGCTCAAGTACTCGGGTGGAGGAATCCTAGAATTTGGCATACCATCATCTTCACTCATTGAAGATGATGAGGATGATGTTGGTATACGAGGACGTTTACCCTTATCAACACTAACCCTAAAGTCGCTCAAAGGAATGAAGGTATGTTCAATTTCATTGTAATCCGGAACAAAGCCTAAATGGTTTGGACGGGCGGGTGCAAAGGCTCTATAAAGTCTAGTTAAGAGCATACCATAAGGCATTGCAATCTTGCTTTGAACCGGAATGTCACACATTCTTTTGGCAACATAATAAGAAAGATTGAAGGGTTGACGAGTAGAGATGTTGTACATCATATGACACAAACAAGCATTGATGTGATCACGGTTTCCTATGGTGCACATCACATTAGCCCTTAAGACATCTTCCATTTTCTTGAATTCGGGTTTGAGTTCATTTAGCTCCATTGCAAATGGATCTCTAGCAACTTCACGACCACGAAACATTCTTGTGGGGTTGTTCTTAGGAATGAAGAGATGTTCCCTAATCACTTCTTTTGATTCGAGAGGAGTGACATATGGTGCCGTCCTATCGAGATTGGATTCTAAGATTGTTAAGGACCATTTGTCCGAGTAAAGACATGTCCCTTGGTTTGGAATTCCTAAGACCTCACCAAATTGATCAAGAGGGATGTTGACAAGATTTCCATTTAGAGTAAAATGAAGACTCAAGTAACCTTGGTCACTAGAACTAAGACCTACACTAGCATAGAACTCAAGTATGAACCTAGGAATGATTGGTTCATCTATATCTAAAAGAGAATCAAATCGAATTGCGGCTAATTGTTCCCTAAGTTGTGTTCCTTCATAGAACGATGAATCTACGGCTCTACCCTCATGGACATACTTTTTCTCTAAGGCTTTGAAAATTTCGATTTGGGCATCGGTTAGACCTTTGGTTTTGTGGACTTTGGGTAAGTAGTTAACGGTTTTCTTGTGATCGTAGTTGGTTGCGGGAGGCATGATTTTCCTAAGTACAAAAGTTACATAGTTTTAGTTAAAATGATCAAAGGAAGTGTAAAATTCCTAGTGTGTGCCTACATGGGGACAATGTGGAGGTGCGGTTATCTCGACTCCTTTTGATGCAAGAAAAATTAGTTTATGCAAGTTTTGTTTATAAACGAGAGATAACCCAAACGCTCCTATTTCAATGTAGCTACGGTTGAATGTACCCGAAAATACATATTAATTATGTATCCCCTTTAGCATTCAAGAGACATTATGCAAGTGAAGTCTAAAAGATAACGTTTTTGCATTTGTATGAACAATGTACGAAAAAATCATTTTACCTAGTCGTTAGAAGATTTTAGTGAAAAATTTTCATGGGGTTTTTGTTAAATTAAGACAATGTGCTATGAGATGCAATTCCTAACTAAGAAAAACATGTTTTTAAGTATAATGCAATAAATATGCTTCATGATTTTTCAAGAATTATGCATATACCCCAAGTTTATGTTTTGTGCATGAAATGGAAATCCTAGACGCAGATCAGGAGTATAAATATGATAAGAATACTTACAGTGATGTTAGAAGCACAAATTTGTGGAAGAAAATGGTCTAAAATGTGATGGAGATTAAGTGTGTGTCGAATGTAGTAAGGTGATATGTTTTGGAGTGAGGAATGAATAGTAGTTGTTCTTGTTTATTAAATAATAAACTGAACTCAGCATGCGACGGATCCGGCGGATCCCAAACAAAGGATCCGTCCTTGTTATCGATTGGATCCGCGGATTCAGAACACATGTTTTGGTTTAGTGTCGTGTGTGGCTAAACTAATGTTTATACTAATGTTTCTCCTAGTCACTAGGTTCCATTAATCCTAATCCAAGTCTAAGATAATTAAAAGGTTCTCGTTTAAGTGGTTTAGTGAGAATATCGGCAATGTTGTCCTCTGAGGAAACTTTCTCAATTGAGATGATTCCCTTCTGTACATTGTCGCGAAGGAAGTGATGGCGTATTTCAATATGTTTGGTTCTAGCGTGTTGGACTGGATTTTTGCTTAGATCGATAGCACCTTTGTTGTAACAAAGAATGGGAATGTTGTTGAGTTCAATTCCATAGTCGACGAGAGCTTGTTTCATCCACAGTGCTTGTTGACACGCCTTTCCTGCAGACACATACTCTGCTTCTGTTGTTGAGATTGCGAGGGCAGTTTGTTTCTTAGCGAACCATGATGTTAGACAATATCCTACAAAAGTACAAATACCGCTAGTACTTTTCCTATCAACATAATCGCCTGCGTGATCTGAGTCAGTATACACTATGGTTTCTACACCCGTTACTTTGGGATACCATAATCCTAAGTGTGTAGTACCTTTGATGTACCTAAATATTCTTTTAACAGCTTCAAGATGGGACGTTTTTGGATCTTCTTGAAAACGTGCACATAGACAAACACTAAACATAATGTCAGGCCTACTAGCCGTAAGATAGAGTAAACTACCAATCATTCCTCTATATTTAGTGCTATCTACTGATTCATTTTCTTCATCCTTAGTAAGTTTGGTTTCGGAGGACATGGGTGTTCTCATGGGTTTTGAGTCTTCAAGACCAAACTTCTTAAGCATATCTTTGATATACTTTGATTGGTTGAAGAATATCCCATCTTCTAACTGTTTAATTTGGAGACCTAAGAAAAAGTTTAGTTCCCCCATCATACTCATTTCAAACTCGTCATGCATGATTTTTGAGAAATCGTCGCATAACTCTTGACAAGTTGAACCGAATATAATGTCATCCACATATATTTGGACTATGATAATATGTGATCCCTTTTTCTTGGTGAAGAGAGTATTATCTACTAGGCCCATGTTATACTTATGGTCAACTAGGAAAGTCTTAAGTCGATCATACCAAGCATTTGGTGCTTGCTTAAGTCCGTATAAAGCTTTCTTAAGTTTGAAAACATAATTTGGTTTTTCAAAGTCGGCAAAGCCGGGAGGTTGTGCAACATATACTTCTTCATTTATAAGACCATTTAAGAAAGCACTTTTGACATCCATTTGAAATAACTTAAAATCATGTGCACATGCATATGCAAGTAATATTCTAATAGACTCAAGTCTTGCTACGGGTGCAAAGGTTTCATCGTAATCTATACCTTCTTGTTGATTGTAACCTTGAGCTACTAGCCTAGCTTTATTTCTAGATATAATACCTTTTTCATCCATTTTATTTCTAAAGACCCATTTGGTGCCTATTATTGTTTGGTTTTTAGGTAGAGGGACTAATGTCCAAACATCATTTCTAATAAATTGATTAAGTTCTTCTTGCATAGCAATTACCCAAGATTCATCTTTTATTGCCTCGTCTATATTTTTAGGTTCAATAGTTGAAATAAAACAAAAATAATTACTTTCATTTTGAGCTTTGGATCTTAATGTTCTTTCATTAAGTTTTCCTATGACGTTTTCTAATGGATGACTTTTAGTTTCTTTAATATTGACAATTTCTCCTTTTACGGGTTCATTGTCATTTTCAATGTTTACTATATCATTAACCATTTGACTTTCAACTAATTCATCATCTACCAAAGGTGATGTCTTAGAGGGAGGTGGACTTTCGTTGAATGTTACGTTCAACGATTCCTCGACTCTTGATGTTTCTTTGTTTAATACAATGTATGCTTTACTATTTTGTGAGTTCCCAAGAAATATACCTTCATACGACTTTGGGTCGAACTTAGTGAGATAATCCTTTGTGTTTAAAATGAAGCACTTGCTTCCAAAAACTCTAAAATATCCTAATGTAGGCTTTTTGCCTCGATAAATTTCATAAGGAGTTTTATTTAAAAATTGTCTAATTAAAACTCTATTTAGGATATATGTAGAAGTATCTACAGCGTGACACCAAAACTTTTGTGGTATGTTTTGTTCATTTAACATAGTTCTACTCATTTCTTGAATTGTTCTATTTTTACGTTCTACTACACCATTAGATTGAGGTGTACGAGGAGCCGAGAAATTATGAGTTATTCCATTATTATCACAAAAATTTCCAAATTGAATTTCATTGTCAAATTCTCGACCATGGTCAGTTCTAATAGATACTATATTACTTCCTATTTGATTTTGAATTTTCTTGCTTAGACTTTCAAATTTGTCGAATGCCTCATTTTTAGTTTTCAAAAACTTTGTCCATGTATATCTAGAGTAATCATCTACTATGACTAAAGTGTAAAAATTTCCTCCATAACTTTGTATAGCCGACGGGCCAAACAAATCCATATGTAATAATTCTAGGCATCTAGATGTAGATACCATGTTTTTAGCCTTATGGCTACTATGTACTTGTTTCCCAATTTTGCAAGAATCACAAAAGTGTTGGTCATATTTCAACTTGGGTAGGTTCCTAACGAGTTCTTTGGATGACAAAGATTGAATAAGCCTCATATTAGCATGACCTAAGCGTCGATGCCATAGAGTTGAGTTTTCGTCCAAGGAGGTAAGACATAACTTATCTTTAGGTGTTTTATCTAATTTCATAACATAGACATTATTCTTTAAAACACCTTTTTCCTACGGTTATGCCATCTTTAAGTATTTTACTTCCATTTTCACTGAAAAGGACGTTATACTTTTTGCGGCATAATTGACTTATACTAAGTAAATTAAATCCTAAATTATCTACATGAGCAACATCATCAATAGATAGAGAGTCATGAGAGATTGTACCTTTTTCGATGATTTTACTTTTAAGCTTGCTACCGAATGTGACATTACCTCCGTCATACACTTGGTAGGTTGAGAAAAGATTTTTGTTTCCCGTCATGTGTCTTGAGCACCTACTATCTTTGATCCACTCATCAGGTTTTGGACATTCTCCTATTAAGTGACTGGAGTCACCACACCTATTAAGTGACTGTGTCATTCAAGTTTTAGTGGTCTTTGGAGGCTTTGGACATTCTCCTATTAAGTGACTGGAGTCACCACACCTATAGCATTTCCTATCAACCTTACCTTTCTTATCGTCACGATCTTTCCGAGAGGATTTCTTTTCATCACGAGGTGGTTTTACAAACTTTCCTCGTCTCCTGAAGAATTTCTTGAAATCCCTCACGGCCATGGCATACTCTTCATCATCACTGTTTGAACAAGACTCATCATCATCACTTGACTCGACTTTGGCTTTCAAGGCAATAGACTTAATCTTCTCCTTTTTGCCTTTGACAATTTCCGAGTCTTTTTCCATAATCATTTCGTGAACTTTAAGGTTTCCTATGAGCTCATCCAGTGTCATGCTTGAGAGATCTTTAGATTCTTCAATAGCTGTCACTTTTGCTCTCCATTTCGGATGGAGTGCTCTTAGAAATTTCCTGACAAAATTCTTACTAGAAAAAGATTCATCAAGTGCTTTAAGTGATGTAATAATAGTATTGAACTTAGTAAACGCACTATCAATGGTCTCATCTTCAGAGATAACAAATTGTTCGTATTGTTGGACAAGAAGATCAATTTTGTTATCTTTTACTTGTGAGTTCCCTTGATGTGTGATAATAAGAGATTGCCAAATATCCTTAGCCGTTTTACACATAAAAACTCTTTCATATTCTTTCTAGGTAAGGCATTATAAAGCATCATTTTGGCTTCATTATTTTTGGCAATTAGTTTCTTTTGCTCATCACTGTGACGAGTAAGAGAAGCTCCTTCATCCCGACCACCCGAAATATTATTACTAATAGGTTTGTAATCACCATCAACTATAATATACCATAGATCTATGTCCTTTGACTTTACATAAGTCTCAAAGCGATTTTTCCAATAAATAAAACAATTTGGTTCAAATAGAGGTGGTCTCTGCATAGATTGCCCTTCTTTAAAGTTTTCAAAATCCATGGATCGTTTTAAGTTTTCAAATACAATATATTTTAAAGATCTTAAGTAACGTAGCTCTTGATGCCAATTGTGGAAAACTAGAAGGGGGGTTGAATAGTTTTTACCGTTTTTCAAGTTTTATTTGTTTTGTTACTATATGTTAATTTCAAAGGAAACAATCACAAATAAATAATCACACAATGTAAACAAAAGATAAAGAGAGGAAAGATCAAACCACACGACACTGTTGTTTATAGTGGTTCGGCTACAAGGACTCTCTTCCTTGCCCTACTCCACTCCCCGAGTTTCCTACTCGAGAGTTTATCTTTCACTAAGAAACAAACTCCTTTTCTAGGCGGAGAAAACCTTTACACGTCGCTTACTTCCTTTTCCGGTACTAAGCTAAACACCAGGTTCTTTCACAAGGTAGAACCAACCTGACGTCGCCTATTTACTTTACCGACACTAAGCTAGATGTCGAGTTCTTTACACGGGTACAACCACTCCCTACACTCTTTGTGCTTTAAGGACTAAAGCACTAACCACACTCACTGATTACAAATGATAGATATGATGTGTGAAACAAACTACAATATCACACAGTAATGCAACTAAAGGATTACGGTTCTGTAGATCCTTGAATGCTTGATCTCTTTTCTACAAAATGAAAGATCAAAGTGAAATGCAACTATGAATGATGTTAGTAAGATATGTACTGAATGAATATGTGTGTTAAAGCTATATGAGTGATGAGAGAGCCAAATGATCAGCTTCCTATTTATAGGCAAGCTGATCTGCAGCTCACGGATCCCACACAAGGGATCCGTACTTTATATGATTTGGATCCGTGGGATGTGACAGCTAAGGTTTAGTTGTCTCTTACCATATCTTAGTTGTATCTTACCAAATCATCCAAGATCTTCAAATGTCAACTATGTATCTTGCAAATCTAACCAAGATATATCAAAGATATTGTATGTGGTGCGTGCAATGATGTCATGGAATGGTTTAAGAATTAAAGTTTCCTTTTAAGGAAACAAGTTACTAAACTTGTAATTCTTGGTTATTATGTGAAGTGTAAAATGTGTACTTAAGAGACTTAAGCTAGTATTTATTATTTGCTAAAAGATATTCCTTATATTTGTCATTAACAAAACTAATGAAAGATCAAAGAATATAAATAACATTTTTGAGACGCTATTTGTATTAACATATATATTACGTATTGCTACAAGAGACAATCAAGAAATATGTTGTTCATAACGAGAAAAGATAAAGTGTAGAGAATGATACCGTAAACATTTGGATTGTCGAGACTCAAAATATAAAAATAAGGAAAATGTTGAGGCCTGTGATGCTTGCAGTTTTCTTAAGACAGATTCGTCATCTCCATGGTGCTTGAGAATCGTGAACGTCTATCTCCCAGGATACAACAACAACGGATAATTCCGTTAGCACAAACGGGTTATCAAGGCGAACCAAAATCGTGCCTTCCCTCTATTACGAACCGGACACACAAGGTCAGGATGAACATTAAACAAATGGAGAGGAATGAATTGTGTTCTTGGTGTGTTTTTTTGGTGTATCAGATATGTGAAGATATCTCTCAATATATATTGGAAAGGAGATGAAGGATAACGGTCGGATTAATTAACCTTATTAATCCTACTAATGGCTCATGATTACAAAGTTAATTCGGCCGTTTTTATTTGACCAAACATTAACCTTTTCTTTAATTCCCATTAGTATCATTAACGACCATCAATTGTCATTCAAACCTTAATTGACCAAAATTATCCAACAGTCCCCCACATGAATGAAATTGATAAAGGAAAACAAATTTCAACGACTCAATGTTGTAATGTTTTGTAGTTGATATTTGCATAGGATAGGTAGGTGTTACCCTTTGAACCTTCCCTCGTGAAATATACTTAGACTTCTAGCAGCCAGTAGAACTCGATGTCTTTGAACTATCCGCTGTTTGTGGAGACGACAATATATATTCACACAAATATCTTCTTGACACATTTTGGTTTTCATAGTTATGTTCGTTATGGTCATGAACATTAGCCTGGTTCTGCGAGAGCTTTTAAGAATTGCACCCCCACAATTCCATTCGAAGCGACCCCACTTCTCTCTCACATGGGTGATTCTCCATTAATCATTAAAAGTCATATGCTTAACCTCATATTACTATATATACTATAGAGCATCAACTAAACTGCCGATGTCAACATTGCGTCATCCAAGCCCACCATTGCGTTAGCCCACAGTTCAGCCCGGCCCAAACTTACCAGTTATTTTGTAGATAAACATAGAAACGGACACTTCACCACCTCTCTTTCATTACTATATATATTATAAGGCATTTAATACGACGTCGTTGATGCTACAGTACCCCCGGCCCACTAACTGCTACAGTAAACTGCTACTGTAACCGGCCCACTTTTTTTTTTTTTTTTTTTTTTTTTTTTTTTTTTTTTTTTTTAAAATCAGCTTTCGAAAATTGGCAAAAAATACCCCTGAAATTGACGACTCTTTGCAAAAAAATCCTTTTTCCAAAAAAATGTTTCGAAAATTGGCAAAAATTACCCCTGACACTAACGACTCTTTGCAAAAATAGTCCTTTTTCCAAAAAAAAAAAAATGTTTCGACAATTGGCAAAAAATACCCCTGCCATCGGCGACTCTTTGCAAAAGGAGTCCTTTTTCGGGGTAAAAAAAAACGATAATCAACGAAATAAAACAACGGCCCGCCGCAACGCGGCGGATCGTCGCCGAACTCGTTCATAGATAAACATAACACTTCACCGCCTCTCTTTCACACTTCACCGCCGCTCCTCAACTGAAACGAACAAAAAAAAAAAAAAAAAAAAAAACTCTACACCGGTAATAATCCGTTTCTAAATTTGAGCTTTTGTTTTTGATGATAGTTTTCTTTTGAAGGTTATAATTTTACTTTTAATTACTGTTGTGTTATGATCTTTTGTAACTGGAAAGATAAAGAGTTCAAAGGGATTTGTTTGTGAATTTGAAACCAGATTCGACAACGATGTTGCATCAGTTCAAGGTATTTTTTGTTTTTAAATATTTGGAATTAGTGTTATGTTTATCGGATATGAAATTTAGGCTTATGTTAACTGTAGCCGACTTTGTGACCGCTTATTTAGTTTTTGTAATTCTTTTAATGTTGTTTCAGGATGTCGACTCCGTCAAAAGATCCACTTTTGCAAGTGGAAACAACGTGTGGATCTCTTCTTTATGAACTGCAGGTATACTTTTTAACGGACTGTTCTAATTTTAGGACTGTAATTCTTAATGGGAAGTTTCGGATCATGTTTTCCTCTAACGTGTCACACGCTTAAAATTAGTATATATGACAAAGGGAAATCAGTCAATTATTAGAGAACCATTAGCGAAGTTTCGGATCATGTTTTCCTCTAACGTGTCACATGTTTTCCTCTTACATGTTCCTTTTGTAGAAAACCATCAGCGAAGTAATTATTAGAGAACCTACAGTGAACTTTCCTTTTTTAGCTAACCATTAGCGAAGTTCTCTTTTTTTAGCGAGCACTTTTTGAATTGATAACTAGAGAACATGTAAGAAAATTGCTAACTAGATTGCCATTTTTGAGAACCAGATTCCATTGTCTACTTTGTATACAGGTAAGGGAAGGTATCCTAAAAACCTACATTTTTTTTCACAAAATATTAATAAACTATATCTAACATTAATCCTTAGTTACCAAAATTGAAGTTCGCAAAGCGTTCTCTAAAATAATGGGAAGTTCGCTTATGGTTCGCTCAAAAAAGTGACAGGTGCATTCGGTAAGGATCAAAGATGTCATATTTTAGGTACAAGGCAATTCGGAATGAGTTGAAACACTTTTTTTCCAAAGTTATATATTTTAGATAAAAAGTTAGTGTGCGAGTGTCCTATAGCATTTCTCAATTTCTTTGCCTCAACCATAACATTTCCCAATTTCTCCTGCTCTTTTGTGAAGGTACTGCACAGCCGTTTTCAACGATATGACTTGGTCTTACAATGATTGTGCAAACATTGTATATATCTTTTTACGTTATTGTAAGGATTGATATTTACTTATATTGATTATAAAACAATGTGACATTTAGAATGTAGAGCGCAATATCATAACAACTCATGCAATTAAGTGATTAAGTGTATATCACTGACGCTTTAACTTCTACGCGTATTTTCTTACAGCATGACTTTACGATATAATGTAGGTACAAGCAAATGCAAATATGTGTAACTCCTTACCCTGACGTTACCACTACAAAAGAAGTAGCAGGAGGGGAGTTGAAGAAGTTTCCAGCAAGGCTACATGCAATACCTCTTCGAGTAGCCTAGGGACTAATTTCAGATGTGTCAGCTGAATCTTACTAACAGGATAACCAGAAATGGAAAAAGTATGTCAATACTTACAAATAGATTAACCCTTTAATTGTCACGTCTGGATATAGAAACACCATGGATATGAATGCTGGCCTCGGAAGTTTTGCTGCTGCAGTTCATACAAACAAATTATGGGTGCTGAACGTCGTGCCTACTGTTTCTCCCAATACGTTAGGAGTTGTTTATGAGAGAGGTCTTATTGGTATATATCATGACTGGTAAGTTTCATAAAACTTTCCGCATACGCTAATTTAGCTATTTTTTACATAATACGTAGTCTAACGAGTCTGTTGGTATATATCTCAAATGTAATTCAGTTGACAATGTTTTGGATTTTTGTGGACCAAAAAAACCAATATTCGGTAAATTATGTTTGACAAGAAAATAAGGAATTTTGGATTGAAATCTTGCCTAAATCAGAAGTGATACATGCATTTCTTACAACAGCGAAAAAGAAAGTTGCATTTATTTAGGAAAAAGAGTACGTATTTGTTAACTATAATCACCATATTTTACCTCATTCTTGGTAATAATGTTGTTTCAGGTGTGACGGCTTCTCAACCTACCCAAGAACATATGACTTCCTTCATGCTAATGGTTTATTCAGATTGTACCAGGACAGGTAAGTCTCATCATTTCTATTGAGTTTTTGTATATTTATACATCCATTTAGGGGAAACCAGTCATTTTGAGTTTTAATTAACTGATTATGGTTGTGAAATCAGATAATTTGGGACGAAGTAAGCGAGTCAGGTACTGAAAGGGACGAGATATTGTTAGAGCTTGAACGAGAGTGTCTTGAGGTATACAGGAGAAAAGTTGATCTGGCAAACAAAAGTCGAGCTCAGCTTAGACAAATGATTGCTGATAACGAGGCAGAGTTAGCAGCTATATGTTCTGCTATGGGCGAGCTACCCGTCACAGTAGGCAGGTAATAAAATATCTAAACCGGTTAGTTTTTGTAAGTGTTTCTGAATGGATAGTTACTGGAAAGTGTTGATGCTAAATTTGAAGTTCGTTAGATTAGTCCATTACCTTTGTTCGGATTTTGAGTTGTCCGGTATTTGAGCAAGAGAATATTTGTTTCTCACTGATATGGAGATTGTTAGCATGGCCATCAATGTACATTGTTCTAAGAAAGCGTCCCGCATAAAAGTGACTGTAGATTTACCGTACGCTAAAAATATTGCTACTTTGTTGCTGATATCTTATTTACCATGCTGTAGGTTGAGTTGCGTACTTTGGAAGGCTTGGTGAAAGACAGAACATAATGCTATTTCATGCCAGTTTATGATAAGGTACGTTGCTATAAACTATTCGTGTACTTGCTCTCCCATAGTTCTCTCAGTTTGTAGTCTAAATCATGCAGTTATCATGTATTTATCTTTGGATTGCTATATATTATGTTATGGGTGTCTTCGAGTCAAGTTGAGCATGAGGTTGCTTTACTCAAAGGCTTATTTGATGAAAAATATTGGGACTAGGGATCTTTGTTTGTGGATATATGTCAGGTTTTTGGTCAGCTTACTTAAGGCTCAAATTACAGGTGCAACTACAGCACAAGCTAAAACAAGAAGAGTGCTTTTAGCACTGGAAAACCATGCAGGTTCGTGTCATTGGAGTCATGTGTTGCGTTTTCGTTTCATAATTTAGTTCTACTAGCCTACTATGTGTATATTATCAAAGGATATTTATTGGATACTAACGATATGTTGTTTCCCAAATTTTGTTAAGGAGTGATGGCTCGTTAGGATGCTTGGAAGATTGCTATGGTGGCCTCTCTGTTGGTTTAAACTATGCGACATAGAGAAAGATGAACAAGTACCTCATCCACTTACGTAATGCTACATTTATTAGCCACCCAGACACGAAAGTTTGCTGCAAGATCACCGCCCCGCCGCAACGCGGCGGCTCGCAGCCATCCTCGTTGTCACCGTTATAGGAATGAACTAGGAAATTTACTAACCCCCTTAAATGAACATGGAGTTTATTACTCCCCCACAGTGACCTCAGTTTATACAAGTAGGTTGTCCTATTGAATCCAGATCTTGGGATCTCTAGTCAGCTGGGTTATGTTTTCCTTCATATAAACTTTTCAAGGGCTTTAGTCCTATTCCTCTTCACAACTTGCTAACTAACTCTCACATTTAGCATTTTATAAGCAGATACGCAATGTTCTTCTATGGCTTCACATTGTCAATAGAGATAACTCGTGCTGAGAGTAGTTGTCGTATTGACATAATATGTCTGTACAAATTCGAGTTTCATTCAACTCTGTAAATATATCATGCTTCAAGTAATTCTTGAGTATTCCAACTAGGCAAGAACTTCACCTTTGTTGGTGTCCTTTTGAACTCTAGCTAGGCCAGAATCACCCACATGAAATTTATCTCAAGAATTTTATAGATAGGTTCTCCTTTTCAATGTATTAAAGGGGTCAGATGACACCGATTTGGTGTCATTAAAGGGGTCAGATGACACGCTTTTTGGTGTCATAGATGGAGACGTCATAAAGCAATATGACACGCCCCACGCGTGTCATGCTATTATGACATGCTTATATGACACGCTTTTACAACAAGATTTTATGACACAATGTTATGACCCATGTTTTGCCTGTCATTGTTTAAATATGTATATTTTTAATATTTTTTCTAGAATTACTAATATCCAGACATTAAATAACAATTAATCTCATAATACAAATAAATACTGGCAAAAGAACGCATTTCATATATATATATATCAAAACAATGTGTTTCATACAACCACAAGTTTTTAAAATTCTAAAATTAACCATAAAAGTCAATTACATTCATATATTACAACCACTTAATCAAAGGGCTTTTCAAACTCTACGGATCATCTTCTGCAGACATGTAGTTCCCTGGACGGTCACCCTCGCTGTCCATGTTTGCTGGTATTCGCGTACCTGAAACCCCACAAAACCATACATTAGTTATATCGGTCGAGTGTAAGTAAAACACTATGAAAATTGCATCCAAACGTCCAAGATTAAGATTTGACAAACATGGAATCTGTGATACTAAGTCTGCAATAAGGAATTAGCTAATGGATCTTGTTTGCAGTTTGTATTTAAATAATTCAACTATAGAACTCCCGTTACATTATTCTAAGTTTGCAGTTTGGGTCCAGCTTCATCCCATATGAACCCTCTTGGGACATATGCTTTAAGATTCATACCTTCATCCCATATGAACCCTCTTGGGACATATGCTTTAAGATTCATACCTGTGAAGCCACTAAACGAGTGACCGTCTTTTTGCTTAATTCCTGAAGTTCCCCGGCAATTAGTACCTCATCCAGTATATAATACGCCTGGCAATGAGCATTGAAACATACTCAATACAATAACCACACCAGAGTCTTATAAAGTACCAATACTTGACCAAGGTTTAGAAAAAGGGAGTTGACTGTTGGTCCAAATGTATATAATCTCCAGTAATGAAAAAACTATGCAAGTGGGACTAAAACAATAGCATTAAAGACTAGACAAGCCAGTAATTTGGCACATGTTACAGCTTATTCACAATGTCTCAAATCAGTAAAGTAGTTAGAAGTATGAGTCAAATATCAAGCAGAGAAAAGACACTGTACCTTGTGAAAATTGAAGATCAGGTCCAGCTCACCAACAAATTAAATACCTTGTCATCGTCAAAATCATACAAATCAGCAGCTGCATATGAAAATACGTTAAAACTTCAGTGTCTGTTATAAATACACTAGCATGATAAAAGCTACTAATAGTGCAAAAAAGCATATCTACATACTGTCGTCCATTTTGAACTTAATTGCATCTTCTGTGAACTTTTTCATCTTGGCATCAAGTTCAGCAGTCGCCTCTCTTCCTCTCGCAATGATTCTATCGATGTCTTCATCTGTGATTGTACTATCCTTGGAACTAAACACCATTTCAGCACCAAACCTGACCATTTATAGCAATTCATCCTTGTTTACAGCTGCAAAATATATGAAACAAAATAAAAATGAGTATGAGATAGCACATATAAATCTAAAGCATGTAAACTAAAGAGATGTAAAATGAAAAAAGTATTACTCTTTTGCTCGGCTAAACGTCCTTGTTGAATAACCAAAGCATCAAGTGCTAGCTTTTTATAAGCTCTTTCAATGACCTTCTCCTCTATTGTGTACTGTTACAGTCGATTAGAAAATACATGTTACCATATAATTCATTTAAAATTTAAGATGCTTCCAATCAAATGCAGCAATCAAATGATAAAAACCTCAGTGCAGAAACGGAACACTTGAACTTCTTTCTTCTGCCCGATTCTATGGGCACGATCTTGAGCTTGTAAATCCACTTGTGGATTCCTGCATAATATATAGAGTTAACGTCATTTTCAACTGATAAAGATACTGCAATAAGAAAGAAAAATGTTCTATTGTCTCACCAGTCACTGTCATAAAGAATGACGATATCTGCAGTAGCAAGATTGATACCAAGACCACCAGCTCTTGTTGATAATAAAAAGACAAACTTTTCACTTCCTGGCTTATTGAAAGCCTCAATGGAAGCATCACGATCTTCACCACTAGTGTTTCCATCAATACGGCAGTACAAATATCCACGATACATCAAGTAATCTTCAAGAATGTCCAGCAGTCTTGTCATCTAAAAAAATTATAACCAGATGAAAGAGTGTGAATTCACTGGAAATTCTATTAATATAGATTCTTTTATCTTTAGCAGGAAGATATATCCACGCAAAATAAAAACCGAAATGCTGAATTATAAACCTGAGAGAATATTAAAACTCTTGAATCACGCTCCTTCAGCTTTGGAAGTAACTTGTCTAGAAGTACCATTTTGCCTGGTGTTATAGGAAAAACAAAAATAAAAAAACACATCAGCAAACACGTATGGCAAGTACAATGATAATGGGAATAAGAGAGGTAACGAAGTATTCACCTGCATTTTCTACAAGATGATCCCCGGTGGTATAAGGAGGACCAGGCTCAGCTCCTTGAAAAAGATACGGATGATTACAGCATTTACGTAGCTGCATAGCGATATTCAACAGACGTTTACGCTCACCACCAGCATTTACAACCTCAAGATCTTTCTGAAGCAGAGCCTTATAATACTGCTTCTGCATTTGAGACATTCCAACCTTAAGAATGGTTTCTTTTTTAGGAGGCAACCCTTTCTCAACATCTGACTTCAATCTTCTGAGCAAGAAAGGTCGAAGGACCTGAAAGTAAAATAAGAAGAGCAAATAAGATACGTAATACAATCGCAGTGAAAACCATTTTATTAATAGAAGAATCAAACATACCTTGTGAAGCTGTTTTTAACCAAATCCTGCATTAACGATACCAAAATCAAAATCGTAACACACTAAACCAATCAACAATCACTCAAACAGCCCTAATTCAATCAAATCGCATCAGAAACCAATTTTTAACCTAATCCTGCATTAACGATACCAAAATCAAATCAATAACACAATTAATCAAATCAAATCAAGCCTTAGCTCACTCAAAACCCTAATCAAAACCAAGAACACAAACCTCATCTTCATCAACAAAACCCCCAAAGCATAATGAATAATAATAATAATGCGACTTAAAGCAAATTTATAATAAAAATTAAATTAAATTAAACTAAAATGAAAAGGAGAGAAATTAACTCATAGGTTGAGAAACGTGGTGAAACAGATCCAGAATTTTTGAATGAGCTATCTGTCTCCGCCATTGGATTGGGTTTTCCCCTATCCATGATTGTAGATCTAGATCGATGGAGGTTCCGACGATTGATGAGGAAGTGGTCGAAGGCGGTGGTGGAGTCATCGAACAAACCGAGAGGAGGAGTGTTTTGTGTGTATGTGTGTTATTTGGCAGGGAGTGTTATTTGGCAGGGAGAAGAGAGAAATAGAATGGGTGTGTGGGTTATAAGTCCTTATAAAAAAAATTTGAGATATGACACGAATTTTATGACACTAAAAATTGCGTGTTATCTAGCTTCAGATTTTATAAGTTATGACAGTTTTTTTTATGACCCTCATTTTTGCTTGTCAATATTGATGCGTGTGCCATAAATTAGGTGTCATTAAAGGCTATTTTTCTAGTAGTGAATCTTGTTTATAATATTTTTCTCACAAAGATATGACATCAAGACCATTAGTAATTTGTCACTTCACAATTTTCATACCAGTGTATACACACCTTTTGAATGTTTTATGTTAATTATTTTCCGTATCATAATTAATAGATTCCAAATCTAGCATGCTATAGACCAAGGAATCAAGCTTATGACAGAAGATGCACCATTCTGATTACTCATAGCTTCATCTACTAACATTCTTCTTTTAGACAAATTACCATGTAAGTCCTACACTTGCAACATGTCATTCCAATTCACTTGTGATTATATATATATATATATATATATATATATATATATATATATATATATATATATATATATATATATATATAATCACGTTTAATCTCTTATATTATTACGACTTATTATGTGATTATACTCATATGAATCAATGTGTAATCATTTCACGTTATCAAAATATGTCCAATGTAACGATTGGACAATAGCTCACCTTGGATGACAATCACACTATTCAAGTTAGTTACATAAACCAACATAATTTGTTGTCATCTATATGTGTGTTATTTCTTGACATTTCACAATGTCCTACATGGTTATGTTCAACACATAGTCATTTCTTAAATAACGACAAAGCGTTAGATTATTAGCAATATGAGTTATAACAAGTTTTGATAATTATTCATCTTTCTAGAATAACAAGTAGTTTGATTATTTGCAACAATATTAACAACAGAATATTTGCAACATCCAAACTTCCAATACTCAATACAAAATCGAGTAACTTGTTTATTCTCATGTTAAAAAACTAGTTGCATAGTGCTAAACAACACCGCAATTAACAACCTTAAATAGACACTTTTCGCACAAAAAATTCAGTAACCGAACAACCGTTCAATGTTCTTTTTCGCAAAAAAAATTCAGCAATTAAACACCTTAAAATTCTGTTCAAACTGGTCGCAAAATTTTCCACCATAATACATAAAATCTGCAGAAATCAAAGAACAAAAATTCTACAAAAAATGGCCACAAAATTATACATAATACGACCTCAAATATTTCACAAAGTAGTGCCAAAATTCCACAAGACGCAACGAAAAGATCTTGCCCAAAATCGTCAAACATAGCTAAAAATATTAAGCACAATGCATCCATAGATTCTGCTCAAAACAACCATAACATTTGGGCACGAAATAAGCACAATTTTTTTCCACCAAAAAGCATAAAATCTGCACAAGCCAAACACTATAAGTTCTACAGAAAATACTCAAATAGCTACACCAACCAACCTAAAATTTTTTAGAAAGAAGCCACAAAAATCAACACAAAACAACTCAAATTCAAGTGCACCAAAACAGCTTGAAATTGTGCTAAAACTAGCCTCAAAAGTCTGCACAAAATGCCTCTCCAAACACCACAAAATTCAGCGGCCAAATCGCTATAAGAATATGTACTAAACAGCCTCAAAATTCTGTATCAACTACACACAAAAACTTACTTCGATGAGCTTAAAAAATTATGTACCAAACACCCTAAAATTTTGCCAAAAGAAACCACAAATTCTGCGCGAAACAGACACAAAATTATCCATCAAACAACACATAATTCCTACAGGATTTCTGCACCATAATTTCCAAAAATCAAGTTTAATGTTTTAGACGAGCTTTATAAAAAATTGGGCTCAAACATTTGTTTACTACGTGAACAAAGCATTTCCCATGAATGCGCAGTTGTGACAACAAATTCTCCAAAATGAATTGTTGTACCAAAATACTTTGTGACCAAACGGTTCACCTATTTCGACTCAAACTTTCCAAAAATCAAGTTTAAAGTCTTAGAGTGCAACATAATGTAATTGGAATCAAAACTCATTCGTTTATTATGCGAACAACGCACTTTTTCCCACGAGTGCATAGTTGTGATAGCAAATATTTTGGATTCTAAATAACACCAAAATTCTCATTCCGCAAGAATGAGTTTAATCATCATAAAACCAATACTAGTTACACAAACTAGTGTCATAACAAGATTTCACCCAACATGCTTTGAGCACTCTATTTTGCTATCATGATGTAATAATCTTGAAATTTCACTACCTTTTTCAAACATTACGAGTTTCGTTCCATTATGTTTGACACAAGTTAAAGCAAAAGATAACTAAGTGACCCATATAAGGAAGTAGGTATAAGCAATCACATTACTAACAAGTGCATACAAGAGGATTTCATTTTGTTTCCTTTTTAAACTAGATATAGGGTAGTCGTGAAAGTATACATATTATTTTATTTCTAGTTTGCGAAACTCATATTCGTAAATCAGTTCCAAAAACTTATTTAACCAACAACAAGCAACACACCATATCAAATGGTTGCTTCAATTTTCATATATCTTATATCCATTTATGAATTAGAAAGCTTCCATATTACATATATACTTTCTAATATATAAAACCATCCAAAACATTTCACAGCCAATTACTAACATGTGATTTGTTAACGGTCATTAATCATAACAATTTATATTCCCTTAAAAGGAAATTAACTATGCAAGAATACTGTTACATTTGGTCACGTTTGCTTTTAAAAAGGTTTGAACGATACCATAATATTGTATTCCACAAATCAAGATAACTTCAAAGAAGTTAAGAACCCTTAGTGTAATTAACCAGTTATGGTCATACAATGTTACTTTTCCTCTAAAACCAAATACCATCGTAAGCAAGTAAAGGAGGAACAACAAATATATTGTTATTTCTATTTTTTGTTAAAGTGGTACTAGCCTTGTTCACAAAGTAGGACTACATATTCAAGGATAATACATATTTTCTCTAGTATTTAACATATCAGTCTTTTACTAAAAACTATGAGGTATTCCCAACTACCAATTTCTCACATAATATATTGTATTTCACCCTTGAGTTATAGACTATAACAAAGTGACTTATTAAAATATTTAATTAACCAAATAACATAAATATTGTTCTCAAGTTTTAGAAACCGGTGACCATTTAAGCATTCCCCAATCAAGTACTCACATGTAGGTTACTAATAGTTATTTATTAAACTTCAATAGATAATTTGACTAAGAAATAAAACTAATTTAATTTTTCCCCCAATGAAACAGTATCATAATTTTCCATGTAATTGTATTACTTTCATATAAGTTATTTCTTAATGTCGGCGCCAATTAAATAACAATATCTGCATTATTATACTGTTTTATTTTTGGCCTGTTTAACTGGGCTTAGATACGCGATGTTATCAGTCCATCAGTGGCCCATTCCCTCCTTCAATTTCTGGATAAGGTTTTTCCACCGCCCCTGGTTTTCTCATTCTTATCAACAACCACAGCACCGCCTCTCTCTTTATCATTGTTATCAAAAACCACAGTAACCAAATCAACAGCTCGGTATCTTAACAATTGAAGGAGGATCGTAAGTTTAAAAATATTCCATATTGTCTTAATAATTGTATGTGTGTATATTCAGTCGTACAAGTTAAATTTTAATGGTTCTATGTTTCTTTGTAGATTTAATCCCTAGCCTCCAATAACGTGACGAGCACAATAATTAGCATATGGAAATCACGGTTTATAGGAGCATGGGATACTCGGAAAATTGTTCCCGAAAAAGACAAGGAAATTTGGTTTCATTCATTCAAGGTATTATTTTTGATCCTACAACTATTTAAATTGACTCTTTAAGTAATTAAACTACCTTCCTGCACATGACTTCATGATTGTGTAACTTTGTGCTTTGTCTTGACGTGCCCCATGAGTGATGAGACTTTTTATAAAGGCTATTCAAAAGTTTATAGGTTGATGTAATCGTTTTTTGTAAAATAAATCTGTTATACACCAAATGGTTGATGAAATGTGTGAGTGAAAATTATATTGACGTTTTTAGTTTTTAGCCGATTCTAATTAGCTTGGTGGTGACCGGGAGATGTGCCCTTTGAACAGGTAATTTCGACTCTTATTATAAGCGACCTTCGCAGTTATGACCGGGAGATGTGCCCTTTCAACAGGTAATTTCGAATCTTATTATAACTGAGGTTCGCAGCTTATTATGAGCAAAAACTAACAAATTTTATATTTTCTTCGGGTTTTCAGATTAGTTTCTTATTGTTAGTGTAGGTTTACGAGTGATTACACCTTACATCAATAACACGGGGACTTGAAGACCTTCAGGCTGATGTTGATTTGGAAGATGAAGAAGAGGATGACGATGGCGACAAAGACGGTTACATTATAATTAATTCATTTATTTTCAGATTGTTTTTTATATTATAATTAGTTCATTTATTTTCTTTATACAGTATGCTGATTCTTTGTAATGGCGTATGCAAGAAAAAATGTTAAGTAAGGCTGAATTGGTTGTCTTTGGTGGTTCAAATGGGGGTTAACATAGGTCACTTTGGGACCTGAAACGTGTGTGGGATTGAGGACTGAAACCAGGGCTAAGACGGGTTCGTTTGGGTTTTAAAATGGGGCCTGCAATGGGTCTTGGAATGGGCTACAACAGAGTTGGCTGCTGAAGGACAATAAACAGGCGCTTCACTGTTCATACGACGTCGCACAGCCACGGTTGTGCCGTATTGGGAGTGAGTTTACTAAAAATTAAGAGAGATAGTGGAATATGGGATTGAATGCTATTGCATATGGAAAATTGTGTATTGCTTTTATCCGATGTGCATGTACACCTTCATTAACAATCAATGGGTTTTGTATCTTCACAAACCTAGAAGTTTTAATGCACTTGAATGCATATCAGACTACTTTCATTTTGTTTGGACTTCTCAACCCATTGATATAACAAGATTTTTGAAAGTAAAATGTTAATGGTTCTTTGTATTTGTAGTTTTTAGTTATCTTGGTTGTCAATAACTGTTTCAATTTTGATGATGCGTTTATAAAGTACTTTTATGCTGGTGTTAATGTATATTGTGATTTGTATAATAGGTTTATGGGCTTTTGCCATGTAAAAGGTTAATGTGATTTGCAGATGTATGCTAATTTGTTTCTCAGTTGTGCTTGAAAACCTTTAGTATTATATTAGCTAGCATCATTTTCATGTAGATTGAAAGATTACAAAAATTACTGCCGAACATAACGCAAGAGATAATTAGATCCAATTTATGTGCATCCCACGGGTCTAAAAGACTATTAGCAATGCTACCAATAGTATAAATGTTGATGATTAAAAAAAAAAAAAAAGACTATTAGCAATGCTACCAATAGTATAAATGTTGATGATTAAAAAAAAAAAAAAAAAAAAAAAAAAAAAAAAAAAAAAAAACTATTAGCAATGCTACCAATAGTATAAATGTTGATGATTAAAAAAAAAAAAAAAAAAAAAAAAGAGGGAAAATACCCCGCCGCAACGCGGCGGGATCGTTTTTTCCTCGTAATTGTATTTCATTCATTTTCCAGTTAAATGTTGCCTCTAGTAGCAAATTAATCTGTCTTAAGATTGTAGGTATAATATGTGTATTGCTATAAGAGACAAACAAATAATAACATGAAAAACATAAAAGTGTAGAGAACGATACCGTAAACATTTGGATTGTCGAGACTCAGAATATAAATATAAGGAAAATGTTGAGGACAGTTTCCTTAAGACAGATTTGTCCTCTCCACGGTGCTTGAGAATCGTGAACGTCTATCTCCCAGGATACAACAACAACAGATAACTCCATTAGCACAAATGGGTTATCAAGGCGAACCAAAACCGTGCCTTCCCTCTATTACAAACCGGATACACAAGGTCAGGATGAACATTAAACAAATGGAGAGGAATGAATTGTGTTCTTGGTGTGTTTTCTCGGTGTATCAGATATGTGAAGATATCTCTCAATATATATTGGAAAGGAGATGAATGATAACGGTCGGATTAATTAACCTTATTAATCCTACTAATGGCTCATGACTACAAAGTTAATTTGGCCGTTTTTATTTGACCAAACATTAACCTTTTTCTTTAATTCCCATTAGTATCTTTAATGACCATCAATTGTCATTCAAACCTTAATTGACCAAATTATCCAACACAATTAGCGGCCCATCAATTATTTGTCTACCTTCGACATAAGCCGTTTGTACATCACTAACCACTGAATGCACAACTTGTTGAAGTCTATTGGCAAGGATCTTAGCAATGACCTTGTATTGGCAACCAATGAGACTAATAGGTCAATAATCTTTTATGTGAAGAGGATCATTTATTTTTGGAACCAAAGCCACAGAAGATGAGTTACAACCTCTCGGAATAAAGCCATCAATTTCAAATCGTTTAACCATATCAATGAAATCTGAACCAATGGTGTCCTAATTCTTTTTTATGAACTTGAAAGTAAACCCGTCGGGCCCCGGGGCTTTGCTACTACCACAATCCCAAACCGAATTTTTTACTTCGATTGTAGTAAAAGGGGCATCAAGTAGTGAAGATTCAAAAGCAGAAAGGGTTTTAAAAAGACTACTAGTGAACCGAGGTCGAAAGGTTGAGGTGTTCCGGAATTTGGATTTATGAAAATTGTTGGAACAAAGACTTGCTAATATGATGAACAAATCACAGGTATGATATGAATATGCTTTTTATTTGATTGAAACTTGCAATATTTGTTCATACAATATTACAGACTTCCATTGGGTATTTGGGTACACCCTTTGTACAGACACACACTCTAAAAACAGACATACGACTTACACATATAGTTTTCTAACGGGTGCCTTGAAGCGATGCAACGATTCTTGAAACGACACCTTTATCCTAATAACCGTATTTTCAGTTAATAGGTTTACAAACGTACAATTGATTCCCCTAACTTTACAATAATACATACTAGACTCTAACATTATTTTTCTGACTTGACATATTTAACCCAAAGTTTAGGTTAACTATCAATACTCCCCCCTAAACTAAACTTTGGTTTAAGGCAGGTCTTCAACTTGCTTTCATCTTGCTATTTATAATAGGGTTTGTTCTTTGTCAGCGTCAATGAGATAAGACTCTTCTTGTTTGTCTTTCTTCTTGTCTTTCCACTTCGAACATTCCCTTGTTGTCATGCTTGTTGCATACTTGCTCTTTCTTTCATGTATCACGCATGTTATCTTTCTTGTGTCGTACAAGTCTTCTTTATTTCTTTGCCACGAAGGTCTTCTTTCTTGCTTTGAACTTGCTTACTTCTGTACCTTGCTTATATAGAAACTATGAAGTTTCTCTTGCTTGCTTGTTTAGAATCAAAATTGATTATGATTTCTTGCTGTTGATCCTACGATCAAATTCCTTGCTGTTTGGGCTACTTGCTACCCAATAAACTTGCTATATGGGCTACTTGCTACCCAATTTCTTGCTATCTAGGCTACTTGCTACCCAGTTTCTTGCTGTTTGGGCTACTTGCTACCCAATTCAACTTAATTTCTGGGCTACTTGCTACCCAGTATGAACGTTGACCAAATTGCTAATCAACCTTCGCGCTCCTAACCAAGTCGCTAATTAGGGCTTAACTTGCTTGCGTTGACCAATGTAATTGATCCTTTCTTGCTGATAATGAACCACGATGATCCTACTTGCTTGCTGGTTTGAATCAAGGGTTCTACTTGTGATGAGTGCCTATTTACTCATCATTTTATGCCCATATAATACATGAAAAATGCTAAAAACAGCCAAATATGTCAATTTATATTGCAGATATCCTTGGATTGTGTTTTTATGTATTTCAGGTACAAAGGATTAAAAACAGAGCGAAAACGAACATTTTTGGATCGTCTCGACAACGTTTGTGTATTTGATCAAGTGAAGACGAAGTCAAAGTCAACCCTCAAATATCATCATTTGTCACAAACAGCCCTTGGAATAATATTATAGAGTTGGTCAGATTTGGCAGAAATGGTCCCTCAAAGTTAAAGCTAATTCAAAGTTAACCCTAAACTACTAAACCAAACCCTTTTTATCCTAAACCTAAAACCCAATCCAGAAACCCGGATCCAACCCAAATAACCCAACCCTCTTTTATTAATAAACCAGGGTCAAACCAAAAAGAAAGTCAACCCCCTTTTCCCGCTTTTTCCCATTCCCAACCCAGCTTTTTCACCTGCTACAAGCCACCTCTGCTCCAGCCACCCTACTTTTCCCCCCATGCTTAACATCAGTTACATGTTGCCATCCACGCTGGCAATCCCAGCTAAATTTGGCGCCAAAAATGTAATTAATGGCTGAGATGATTCAAGATGAATCCAAAGGTCCAGAAGTAATCACAAGAAGCACACAAGACAGAGAAAAAAACCCGAATTCTAATAGTATAAATAAGACACTTGTAAAGCCCTTGAGGGCTAGTTAGTTAGTTAGTTAGAGTTAGATTTTTAGTTCAAGTAGGAGTAGTGTAATTTAGTTTTTTAAGTCGAATTCAGATAAGCTCCAGTTCTAGTTTAGTTTCACATTATTGTAATTTTAATTTCTGTCTCAGCTTAAGTTCATAGGCATTGTACTATTTCGGTTATAATTCAAGTTGAATGTTAATTCAGTAATTAAAATTAGTTGTTGTTTAATTTCTAAAAGCTCTCTGCTCTGTCGAATTTAGCTTATACAAGATCCTTTTAGCTTATTGTAAGTTTCCTTTTTCCTTTAAACTGCTTTAATTTCAAAATTGCCAAAAAGTCAACTTTAGTCAAAGTGCTCATCTAGCGCTTATTTCTTGCTTTTTATGCTTATTGATAGTTGTTACTGCTTTCTATGTTCCCTTGTAGCTTAAATTTAGTTAGGAGTTAATCTGTTCAGTTTGCACTTAAAAAAAATTCATAAAAACCAAAAATAGCTTAAAACTAATTAATGCTTATTTAGTGCTTAATCTATGTTGAAACTTGCTTCTTAGGACTTAACTCAGCTTAATTAAAGTTTGTTTTCCCAAGTTTTAGTTCAAAACCATCTGTTCTATTATAAAAGCCAAAACAGTCTCCAATAAGGACTGTTTGGCATTAAGGTCAAACGGGTCAAATAAGCTATACACTGTTCATGTGCACTTTTGTAACTTTTTTTCTTGCCTATTGTAGTCCATAGTAAGTGTTTTTAGAAGCATTTAACCTGTTTTCGTTGGTTTTGATGATTTCAGTTGGCTAGTGTAGGTTGTATGTTACAAATTAGCAATTATAGCTTAATATAGCATTAAGCCATTATTGTTACCACTTTTAGCAATTCTGAGTTCTTTCTAGTCTATCAAATGCCTTCCTAGTAGTTTTTTAAGTATCACTTGGAGTTGAGTAGCTTTTGGCAAAATTTCCAATATCAGTCACCACAGTCCCTATTAGCAGACTGCATATTCTTGATTTTGCCTAATTCAGCCTTAGTTTTTCATTTTTAATTTCTTCATTATAAGCCATTTTAAGCTCAAACTTGGTACTGATAATCTTGGGTTGGTAGTGCACTCAGTCCACATTTTTCTGAATTTTTCCATTAGCTTTTTAACAGCTTTTTATCAGCTGCAAATTCTGCATTTTTTTCATAATTTTTGTCCAGATCAGCTGATGTTTTTCATTTTTAATTTGTTCAATATAAGTTAGAATAAGCTAAAATTTGGCACAGATAATATTGGGCTGCTTATCTAGTTGTTCCATATTTTTGTGATTTTTTTATCAGCTTTTCACTAGCTTTTTAGTAGCTTAAAATGCCTTATTTTTGCCCTACACTCAGCAGACATCAGTAGGCCAATTACTTATTTCTTCAGCACTCATTTGCCTATTTTCATGGCTTATTCTAATTTCCTAGGTTCATTCAGCTTATTCTTAGTGTAGTTTAGCTTTTTCAAGTGCACCTATAGCTTTTGATAGCTTATTAGCTTAAATAGCCCTTGCCTTAGTTCATTTTCCTCATTTTTAAGTCAAGTAGCTTATTTGCTTATTCTGCCCTTTTGTCTTTGATTTTTCTTTTCTAATTTGCTTATTTTAGTTTAATAACTCAATATCTCATTATTCTCACCATTCAATCCACACAATCACAAACCGAATCACAAATTCCATTCATCCTTCATCGGGGATAACGACCCGGGTTACACATACTTCACTTGTGTTTCCTTGGAAATATTTATGCATTGATTTTCGCGAATCAACTTGCTATTTGAATCTTAAGGTTCGGAACTTGCTATGAACCTAATGATTCGGTTTAACTTTCTATGAACCACAAAGGGTTCGGTTTTTCTAGCTATGAACCACAAGGGTTCGGTTAACTTGCTACTTGCTTAAACGATTTATTTAAAGAATTCGTTTGTCTTCCTATGAATCAAAAAGATTCGGTCTTTGCTAATTTAATCAATCGGGAATTTTTCTGCTAATAGGGAATTTCCTATCTTACTAACAATCACTAGTATTTTTGAAACATAAATTGAAGTTGTACTTCTCTTAATTTGGTGTTTCGTTCTTGTAAATAAACACCAACAAACTTCAATGTTGTTTTCTTTTCCAAAAAAACAATCTTACTCCAAACCAAGGAAGATCTGATAAACAAGAGATCGAATATGTATTGGATTGATGATTACATGATGCTTTTTTGATTAATATCGATCCTGGAAATATGGAACCTGTGAAATCCGAACAAAAATTGTAGATATGATCGGTTACAAGTGGGCGATTCGTCACCCATTGGCCATTAATAAAGATACCGTTAATTCTAGAGTGAGAGAACTTATTATTGACGATCCCATGAAAAAATTTAGAGTTCTCATCACCTTCAATGGCCTATTTTATCTTTTCTTTTTGCAGGAGATCAAGTCTAAGCAAATGTTCTAAATCGTCAAGTTGTTTCATAAGAGAAAGACGATTCTCAATATCGGTCACAGATGGTCCCCTATTTTCGGCTTTTAAATCAAGAAACAAAATTTTATCTTTCAACTCAAGGATCAGAGTTTCTTTTTTGGGCCTAAATTTGACCTCCACGTTTTGATGCAAGTTTTGAGGTGTTGAAGTTTACACTTTAAGACAATGGATGGATGTAAGGTGCTGTTTGGAATGTGGTTTGAATTATGAGGATCAGACCAGCCTTGTGAGACAATAGAGGGAAAATCACCATTGAGTAACCAAGAGTTAAAGAATTTAAAAGGAATAGGCCCATAGTCCAAAGAGTGTGATTTTAAGATTAGTGGGCAATGATCCGAAAGATCACGAGGAAGGGCAATGAGTTGAGAATTGGGCCATTTAGAAATATAATGATGCGAGACAAAAATACGGTCAATCTTACTCAACTTAGTACCAAATTTGTTCATTCGAGTGAACTTTCTACCACCCATAGGTAGATCGACCAAATTAGAGTTGGTAATAATGTTATTAAAAAGAGAAGCACCCGTTTTGTAAAACAAAGTACCAATCTTTCATTTTCATTACTTACCTCATTGAAGTCCCCGAGCACAATGACCATAGCATGGACACTAAGAATCAAGTTGCAAAGCCTATTCCAAAGAGCACACTTTTTGGAAATTTCTTGTGGAGCATACACTATGATCATGAGGCAAGCAATACCCATGTTGGACCATTCTCAATAAATTGCAAGAAACCCATCTTCATCAAAAATTGCCCTATGTTTTCGAAACATAGAGGCATTCCAAATGCCAATTATACCACCCGAGTTGCCTTGAGATTTTTTTACTGTGAAGTCACAGTTGGAATTTCCCCATAGAGAATGAATAAAAGAGCAATTCTCATTATTCAATTTTGACTCTTGAATGCCAATAAAACTAACCCGATTTTCAAAACAAAGTTTCCTTAACCATTTTTTCTTAGGAGCACTACAAACTCCATTTGCATTTATTGAAACGACATTCATTGGATAACATGACAATTATCACCGAGGATGGCACTTACTTCAAGTTCAAGGCCTTCCATGTTATAACAAATAATGGTACCCACTTCAATTGTTTTTGTTACTTCATTCTCACTGATGTCTCCTGGGTTGGTGGAGATTATGAGCCTGTTGTTACATCTTTCTATATTGGAGTCATTGTTGGATGGTGATAATTCGGTTGAGATGTTTTCTGTGGATACAGTGGGTGTGGATGGTAGTGATTTTAGATTTACATGTTTTTTTCTTGGGGACTTGAACTCCAGTCAAAGGATGAATGAGTATAAGTGACTTGTATTTAGTTTTAGTTTTTGTTTTTTGAGTGAGTGTGTTGTGGGAAGGCTGAAACACTGTGGTTTGGATTTGGTTCGTCTGTTATATTTAAGTAGGATGGGAACATTTGAGGGAATTCGGCCTAAGATAGAGTTAGGAGTTGAGGATTGGGCTTGAGTGTTAGAAATAGTAGCTGAATTCCTAGGTAATTGGATGGGGAATTTTGAGGGGTCTAAAGAGCATTCTCGCCCAAAAGTTTTCGTTTAGTTCAAAACGATCAATATGTAGAATCAGAACAAGTCATTGCTGAGATTCGCGCGCACTGGACTAGATTTCCGTCATTTCCGGAAAGTGCACGGACAACCGCCCTTTCCCGGACCAGCTACTGATCATCGCTGTTAGGAAATTAAGCTATAGCAGTTAGTACTGTTGAAGATGAAAGTTAGTACTGCTGAAGAGTTTTGAAGACATAAGCAGTTAGTACTGATGAATGAAGAAGTATGTACTGTTTATGATAAAACCGTGTGAAGATAATCATAGAAAAGATTTAATGTATATCTTATAATGTTAGGTTGATAGTTATCTTGTAAAGGAATCCTTAGTCTATAAAAGGATTACCTAGGTTAAAGTTTTGGAAAGATACAGAAGTTTTACGATTAAGTATTGCTTAGTTAAGATTCAAGGTTGTAAACCATAGTGATAGGAGATCACTCGTATTATTGATTAATAATATTGAATCGTTGAAGTTGAAGTATATTGTTCATTCTTCATTCTTTGTTGATTCGTTAATACAAAACACAAACAAACAAATCTTCTAAGTGCTAGCTAGTAAATTCCGCGTGCTAGACTAGACATCATTCAAAGTGTTAATCTAACACAAGGAGTGTGTGTAGATCCGGTCAAGTGGTATCAGAGCCAGGTTACTGATACTTTGGTTTAGAAGATCCGGACGAATTTGTTCAAAGAAAAGATGGACATGGAGACAACAACAAATCAGACTAATATTGCTGCTAAGCTTCCAATGCTTAAACCCAATGAGTTCGATATGTGGCGATTAAGAATTGAGCAGTTCTTCCAAGTTCAAGATTATACTCTTTGGGAGATCATTGAAGAAGGAAACTCCTTTTCACCCGTATCAACAACAACTGTTGTTGAAGGTAAATCTGAGACTATAGTGCAGACAAAGCCAACCACTACTGAAGAGAAGGCAAGGCACAAGAATGATGTTAAGGCTAGAAGTTTGCTTCTGATGACTATTCCCAATGACCAGTTGTTGAATTTTAGCAAGTTTAAGTGTGCTAAAACCCTTTTTGAAGCTATTGTTGCAAGATATGGTGGGAATGAAGCCACCAAGAAATCTCAGAAGACTCTTCTCAAGCAACAGTTTGAGAATTTTTCAGCAACAAGCAACGAGTCACTAGATCATATGTTTAATAGACTTCAAAAACTAGTGAGTCAATTGGCTGTTCTAGGAATTGAGATGCCTCATGAAGATCTCAACTCCAAATTTCTGAGGAGTCTACCAGCTGAATGGGCTATGCATGTGGTTGTATGGAAAAACAAGCCTGATATAGATTCCATGAGCTTAATGGATCTCTATAGCAACTTCAAGATAGTTGAACATGATATTAAGAAGTCTGTTGGATCAAGCTCAAGCTCAAGCTCAGGGAATTTGGCCTTTGTATCAACTCCCAGTACCTCAAGTTCAGATGAAGAAGTGCAAGTTGCTGGAGCAGTTGGTACTGCTAGTGCAAACCTTGGTACTGCAAGCACCTCAAGTAGTACTAGTGAACTTTTGAATGAAGATACTTATTGTGCTTTCTTGACTACTCAGCACAATGGAAGTATGTTGACTCATTCAGATCTTCAAGAGATTGATGAAGATGATATTGAAGAGATGGATATCAAGTGGCAGCTCTCTCTTCTCAGCTTGAGAGCTAGGAGATTGTTAGGATCTCTGGGAAATAAGAGTTTCTCAGTGATGGGAGGATTGTTGGGATATGAGAAATAAGGAATTTCTCATTGCTGCCGATAGTGAAGCTGGTTCCTGCCGATAGTGTTGCATTGCTGCTGCGGTTGGTTCCTGCCGATAGTATTGTTTTGTTTCTGCCGATAGGGTTGATTGCTGCGGATAGTTATTGTTTGTTATCCGTAGGTTTAGAGAGTTTGTTAGATTTATTTTTAGAAGAGATTGTTGTTTATCTCTTCACACGTTTTCTTGTAAGACGGGTTAGGGTTAGGGTTTCTTATCATTATAAAAGAAACATCCCGTCCATGAGTTATACACTTTTAACGATTTTCAATATTCAATATCACCTTTCTTAGTTCATAGTCTGATCCATAGAGGATCAGTGTCGTTTAGAGTTTTCTTCTTTATTATACTTGTTGTTTAGTTTCCGCATAAACACTTGTATACCATACAGAGGTTCTTGTTTAACCAAGCTCAATCTAGCTCGAAGTACTCGATCCTACAAGTGGTATCAGAGCCTGGTAAGGATCTCTGATAAAGAAGAAAAAGTTCGATTTCATATCTCTCAACCCTCTTTCAATGGAAGACGAAATCCCTCAAAACAATGTCATTAACCTGAAGAACACCAACCCAAACCTGAAACCTCACAAGTCCAAACACAAATTGTCACCACCATGTCCACCAACAATGCTAAATTCCCATATCTGAAGAAAGATGAGTATGAAGTCTGGGCTATGAGAATGGAATATTGGATCACGAACACTGATTACAATCTGTGGAATGTGATTCTTAAGGGAAATAGTAAGAAGAATACTGGAAGGGATAATGATGGCAATATCTATATAGAGCCACCTGTTACTGCAGAAGAACACCTTGTTGTTCAAAGGGAAACCAAGGCAAGAACCCTTCTACTTCAAGCTATTCCAGAAGATCATATGAGTGATTTTCATCACTTGGATGATGCTAGAAAGATCTGGCATGCTGTAAAAGCCAGATTTAGAGGGAATGAAGAATCCAGAAAGATGAGAAGGTCTATGCTCAAGAAAGAATTTCAAGAATTCAAGATCTCTGAGGCTGAGGGGATTCACAAAGGGTATGACAGATTCCACAAGATCCTGAGCCAACTCAACCAGTTGAAAGCTAGGCCGGATGATGAAGACTGCAACACAAAGTTTCTGAGGGCTTTGCCACCATCATGGTCTCAGGTTTCCATAACACTCAAGGCCAAAGGAGGACTGGATTATATGAGCTTTGATGATCTGTACAACAAGCTGAAAACCCTTGAAATTGATATCAAAGGGTATTCCACCTATACACCTCATACTCCAACCCATACTGCTTTTGTTAGTAACTCTGGTCCTAACAAAACATCATATGGAAACAGTCCAACACCATCAATATCATCAATCTCCTACTCACCTGTCACACCAAAAGCTCAGACTAGATCTGATAATCTTGTAGTGGATGTGCTTCATTCATTTGTTGCTGAGAGTACACCACAGCAGAAGATTGTGTATGAAGATTTCAATCAGGTTGATGAATTGGATCTAGAAGAGATGGACTTAAGATGGCAAGTGGCTATGATATCGTTGAAATTGGATAGGTTTGAAAAGAAGGCAGGAAGAAGGGTCAACTTTGATGGACAGGAACCTGCCAGGTTTGACAGAAGGAAGGTGAGGTGCTATAAATGTTCTCAAACAGGACATTTTGCCAGGGAATGTACAGATAAGAAGGTAGATGACAAAGTACGATATTCTGCTTTCAAAATTCAAGAGCTGGATTCAGAGGACCCCAAGGCTTTGGTATCTGTGGATTCGATGGTGGACTGGGAGCATCATGAGAAGACGATTGCAAGTGGAGCAGATAAGGTCTTTGGGATGATAGCTGGATATGGTGAGAAGAAACAAGTGGCTGGTCAGTTTGGAATGATGGGTCATCCATCTCAGGTACAAAACTGTCCATTTGGTTGTGAATCTATATATGCTAAATTGAAACAGGAATTTGATGATATAGAAAGTGAAAATAAGGATAACTTTATTCAACTTAAGGCTCATAAAAAGGCTGTTAAAACATTAGAACAACAAAAGGTCTGGTATCAACAACAACAGTCTGCTTATGAAGTAAAAATAAAGGTGTTAGAAAGAGATTTAAAAAATGCCACTAATGAGTTTAAACATTCTGAAAGGGAAAAAGCTAAGGTAGTGTTAGAAAATCAAGAGTTACAGTCTAAGCTAGATAATTCCTTAGCTAGATTTGATAAGTGGAAAGACTCATCCAAAAACCTTCACATGCTTATTGATAGTTCTATGTCTACTAAAACTAAAAGAGGTTTAGGGTTCGGTGACCTAATAGGGCCAAATCAGTATTATGACCCTAATGAGTATAGTGTTTTTAACCCGGAACCTGTAGATTATAGAAAACCTGTAAAGTATGTGAAGGAGGGAGGAATGAATGATGTTCCTCCACCCATAACTGGAACATTTAAACCTGCTAATCCTTTTGATGACTTTGATGATTCACAAATGATCTATGGCAAACAGGCAAAGGACTTGCCTAATCTTGATTGTGACTCTAATGAATTTGTCTCTTGTTCTTACAGTGACAAATCTTCAGAAATCAAGACTAATGACTATGCCACATGTGGATCAAGTGACAAGTCAGCTTCAATAAAGTCAGAAGATCTCTCCTCAGAAGTAGCTACTGATGAATCTCACTCAAAGACAGCTGCATTTGAAGATACTTCTTTTGATAGTGTTAAAAACAATAATGTTTCTAGTTGTGATTCTGTTTCAAACAATTATGGTTGTGGTTTTAATTCTGTTAAGGATAATTTTGTTTCATGTGTTGGTTTGAATAATTCTGTTTGCAATGAGAAAGTTATTGTTAAGAAAAAGTCCCCTAGAAAGAAATCTTGCTTTGTGTGTCGTAGTTATGATCATCTTATTAAAGACTGTGACTATTATGAAAAACAGATGGGATTATATGCTTGTAAAAATAGGTCTGTATGGAAAAATGTTGATGATATTCCCCTTAAATTCCTCAAGCAGCAAGGAGAACTTCAGTTGCTTCTGGCAAGCCAGTTTCTGCTGGTAAGCCTGTTGCTGCTGAAAAGTTCATTCCTGCCGATAAGCCTGTTCCTGCTGCTTATCCTGTTCCTGCCGGCAGGATCAATCCTGCTGGTTGGAGAAGCAATATTGCTAGACCTTTCAGCAGACCTACTAGTACTTACTTTCAAAATGATATGAGACCTGTTTGTTTTGACACAATGCACAAGGGAGGGGCAAGATGGAAAACTGCTGTTAAGTCCTCAGCAGGTTGTTCTTGGAAAATCAATAACCAACATATGAAAATGGGGTCCAAGATCAATGGTGGATCTCATCAATCTCCAGGGTTTAATTCTTATTGATCCACTAGGCAGGCTCAAGTCAGCAATGGCTTGAGTCTCTCTTGTATCTAATGTTGTATATGTATTCTTTTTCTCAGGATTTTCCTTTTAGAAGCAAAGATGTTGGAATTGTTGACAGTGGATTTGTTCCTGCTGATCCTTCTAATGTTTCTGCTGATGTCTCTATTCCTGCTGATGTTCCTGTGTCTTCTCCATCTGTTGACACTTTGGGTATTGATAACTCCCCTGAAAGATTTCCAATCCCTTCTGATCTTGGAAATTCAGTCTCTTCAAAAGATAAGCTGGAAGATCCTCATCATCAATCTAGAACAGGCATTTTCACTTCTTCCTCATATGATGATGACTTCAACCCCTCAATTACTAATCAGGCATCCTCCATTGATGTCAATCCCATTGTTACCAAGAGGATCAATACTGTTCATCCTCAGTCTTTGATTCTTGGAGATCTTAATTCCCCTGTTCAGACAAGAAGTAAATTGCATCAACCTAAGTTTGGAGAATCTGCTTTTCTCAGTTATATACAGGATCAGTTGAGGAGCAATCATACTGATTACTTACATTGTCTGTATGCTTGTTTCTTATCTCAAGTTGAACCAACTAGTATAGCTCAAGCTCTTGCTAATGAAGATTAGGTTGAGGCTATGCAAGAGGAAATGCAGCAGTTCCAGAATCAGAAAGTATGGATGTTGGTTCCTTTGCCTGCTGGAAAGCATGCTATTGGAACTAAATGGATTCTAAAGAATAAAAGGGATGCTAGGGGAATTGTGGTTCGAAATAAAGCTAGGTTGGTAGCTCAGGGTCATAGACAAGAGGAGGGGATTGATTATGATGAGGTGTTTGCACCAGTGGCAAGAGTTGAAGCTATCCGATTGTTCTTGGCTTTTGCTTCCTTTATGGGGTTTGTAGTATATCAGATGGATGTGAAGAGTGCATTTTTGTATGGAAGGATTGAGGAAGAAGTTTATGTTACTCAACCACAGGGATTTGTAGATCCTCAGAATCCTAATTTGGTTTACAAAGTGGTTAAAGCATTTTATGGTCTTCATCAAGCACCAAGGGCTTGGTATGCAAGGCTATCAGCCTTTTTGCTAAAACATGGTTACAGAAGAGGGGCTATTGATAAAACTCTTTTTATCAGAAAGAACTTCAAAGATATCATTCTGGTACAAGTTTATGTAGATGATATCATCTTTGGTTCCACTAATGAAGCCTGGTGCAGGGAGTTTGAAGAATTGATGAAGAGTGAATTTGAGATGAGTGCTATGGGTGAAATGACTTTCTTCTTGGGTCTTCAGGTTAAGCAGAAACCAGATGGGATCTTTATTTTTCAGGAGAAGTATGTTTATGACATGCTTAAAAAGTTTGATATGGAGAATGTGAAGATTGCTGCAACTCCTTTTGAACCTCCAAAGCCTAAGTCCAATAATGAACCTGATGTTGCTGTTAATGTTCATCTATATAGGTCCATGATTGGTTCACTCATGTATTTGACAGCTTCAAGACCTGATATCATGTTTGCTATTGGTGCATGTGCTAGACATCAGGTTACACCATTGACTTCTAACCTTAATGCAGTCAAGAGAATCTTTAAGTATTTGAAAGGACAGCCCAAAATGGGACTTTGGTATCCCAAAGACTCTCCTTTTGTGTTGGAAGCCTATAGTGACAGTGATTATGCTGGGGCTAACTTTGATAGGAAGTCTACTACTGGAGGTTGTCAGTTTCTGGGTAGGAGGTTGGTTTCTTGGCAGTGCAAGAAGCAGACTATAGTGGCTACATCTTCTACTGAGGCAGAATATGTTGCTGCTGCTAGTTGCTGTGGACAGGTTCTTTGGATGCAAAATCAGCTGTTGGATTATGGGTTCAACTTCATGAACACTAAGATATTTATTGATAATCAAAGTACTATGTGTATTGTTAAGAATCCTGTTTATCATCAAAGAACAAAGCATATTGAGATTCGACACCATTTCATAAGAGATGCTTATGAGAAGCATCTTATTCAGGTGGTTAAGATTCACACAGATGATAATGTGGCTGATCTGCTGACAAAGGCTTTTGATGGACCAAGGTTTAAACATTTGGTGGTCCATATTGGGATGGTAACTCCCTAGATACTCAGCTTAAGGGGAGGTTGAAGCTTAAGGGGAGGATGCTTCTTGTTGTTGTTGTATATTTTTCTATCTTTCTTTCTTTTGGTTTCTTTTCTTATTTTCTTTCTTTTCTTTTGGTGTGTTTCTGATTTCTTTTTCTTAGTTATAAAAAAAAAAAAAAAAAAAAAAAAAAATCTTGTATATTTTTTGTGCTAATAAGATGGTTTTGAGCAACACCTTGCAGGTACAGTGTTGGTTTTTTGATGTGCGTGGTTTTGTAACCTTACAACAGGTTTTACCTCTCGAGGGATCTCAAGAGGCTTACAACCCCACCAGGCAGTGTACCTGACCGATGTAGTATAGTGTAGTGGTAAGTACGGGGGATTGATCGTTCTCCACAGGGAATAGTGTTCGTTAGGTATGAAAGGCTACTCTAATTAGGTCTAAGGGTTGAGGAAGATTCTTTTTATGTTTTTATATTTTTATGAAAGCAAGTAAAATCTCGGTTTTGAAGGAGTGGGCGGAATTAGTTGCTAGTCAACTAACCCAATTTACTACAAATGCAAATAAAATAAAATAACAAAAAAATGAAATGTGGTGAGAAACTTATGTGTAGAGAAATGTGTTTACTTAGATTTCCTTACTCCCTAACTATCTTTTACCGGTTAATTAGTGTGTATTAGTTGCGTGGATGACGGGTGTATTCCTTAATACCATTCGTGGGGTGGCGTACTTACTTCCCCAACTCTACAAGCTCCTACTTCACTCCTATGTCGAGCCGGCTAGGAAGCTCCTAACATGGGATCACTAGAATTCGCTTGTGCATTAAATACAACCATAAAAACCTTTAGTACACATTTGGTTCATGTTTCTTAAGACGTTCAAGCAAGTTACCGAATAGGAAGTTAGCCAGTTTTCTTAAGCCTAACATAGATAAACAATCATCCAATACAACTAACAACACACTAACAACCAATAATCAATAGCTAGGTTTCATTAGATCTAAGCAAACACAAGATAAAATTAGCCTAACATGTTAAACAAAAGACAAGCATAAGATAGAATCAAACAACACATAGACATATTGAATGATTAATTGATAACTTATCTTTCAATGAAACATGGAAGATCTCAAGGCAAAAAGCCCTGAAAAAGTAGCTAAAATCGTCTTAGGGTTTTATCCCAAAATTCCACACACTAAGCTCTCCTTAATGACAAAAGATTAGAAAACTATATATAGATTTTTGGATCTGACGGCGTCACCTTATGCATTGTGACGCCGTCACCTCGCCGCTTTTAGGGTTCCCAGGTGACCTTCTTGACGCCGTCCCTCTTTAGCTCTTCAAAAATCCATTCTGGCTTATCAAGGCTTGACGCCGTCGGATCATGAACGTGACGCCGTCCCCTTATGATTTAAGCCGTGACGCCCTTGATTTAGTTAAAGCGTGACGCCGTCAGAATTCTCATGCTAACTCACTGGCCCGTCATGAGTAAATTTCACATCCAACTTTTCTTGCCAAGGCATGACGCCGTCCCATGTTAATTGTGACGCCGTCAAGAGTAACTTTTAGCCGATTCTTGAGACTTTGTCGTTTTCTTCACTTTAATGCTCCAAAAACGTCCAAAATGTCTCCTTTTCCAGATTTCTCCTCAAAAGTACCTAAAATGACAAAAGGAACGATTTAGGGCAATATTTGATCAAATAAATACGATTTCGGGCTTAAATGACCCCTTAAAAGCGGTACACTTTTCGCCTCATCAAATACCCTTACACTTGAGATTTGCTTGTCCTCAAGCAAATGCGCTTTTATTCTAATCAAAATACAAGTTAGGGGTCATTTAATGCAAACATAAAAGTAATTACAACAAATAATCGTTCCACTTCAATCATAATAAGCACGGAGATTATATACTAGCACCTCACAAATAGTGTTTAGATACTCACATCTCTCAAGTGTCATCAAAATAAATCTCATAAATGAAAACGGAAAATATCTCTCACTACCTGTCATAGCAAATAGATTACCATAGGCTTGGGAAAGGATCGAAAACCTCCTCCACTAGGCGTAAGCACCTAAGATAAACTATCAAAGAGGGCTTTTAAATGGGTTATAATGTTAGGTGTAGGGAAAAGGAAAACACGGTTTTGTTGGATACGGGATATTTTACTGGTGGCGAGTTAAAGATCTTGATCAATTACATGTACTATACAATGTTGCTAAGCCAAGACTAGACTCAATCTTAAGCTAAAAACAAAATAACAAAATAACAAAAATATAAAACAAACATAAAATGAAACGGGATGGTAGTCCGTATGTTTTTTTCTACTTTTCTTTTTCTCATTTTTTTTTTGTATTTTTTCTTGATTTTTTTTTTTTTTTTTTTTTTTTTTTTTTTTTTTTTGCATACACTTTTACCCTACCATCCAAAATAATACATCATAGGGGCATTGCATCCCCCTTACACTTGAATTTTTACATAACTTTACAAATACTAATCTAATGACTCGAATTAAGATAATTGAAAAACTTGGAGTACTTTTAAAACATTTAGCACATATGGGGGTAATAAATGATGTTCTTCCCCATTACTCCATTATACTAGTACTTTACCCATGAGTCCCAATCGTCCCAAAACAATATGTACAAGGATATGACTCGACTTAGCAACCATATAATCAATTAGATAATTAACTTGGGTTTAAATAAATGTTGTCACAATAATGCACTAAAAATGAGTGCATACAAGGTAGGCTAAGGCGATTTGGGTGTACATTTAAGTGGGTGTAACAAATTCTTCCTTTAAGTAAAATGCTTAAAGGTCGAAACGAAAAGATAGGCTCTGAGGGGTGTACTAGGGGTATCGTGTACTAAAAATGAGTACAACGCAAAGGGTGTGGGAGAATTACTTGACCAATGTAGCCAAAGTAATTATAACAAAAACACAGGTGTAAAACAATGGGTTAATCCTAATGCCTCTTATCATGTAGTAAATCTAACTACACGAATGTAGTCTCACTTGTGGCCTTGGAATGGTCCTAACGCAAGTTCTAGAATCTAAGTGCTACCGGTACACACATCATAGCATAAATGCTTTTCCTACCAATTCTAGGGGCGAACCTCACATATTTGGGGTGGAAAATTTTTTAGTGGTACGGTTTTTTGTGCTAGTCATATAACTCCTATCCGTGAGACGCTCATTAAGATCAAAGTTTCACTCCTATATGTTGTAAAAAATTTTAAATTTGGCACTAAAATTACCTTAACAAGTATTTATCTCAGTTTTATTACACATCTACTATCAAACAAACAAAAATCAAGCGTAATTGTATTCTCTAAAATCGTACTTTTACCCTCCCCTTACACTTAAAATGAACATTGTCCCCAATGTTCAAATAATAAGATGTAAAAGCAAAAAGTAAAAGAATGAAATCAAATACTCCCCTGATTCGCTCGTTGGATAGTGAAATCACACGGTTAAATCTTCCTCCAAAGAGAATGTTGAAGCTCCATGACTAATGCATCGCCATAAGCTTGATTCCATAAACATCTCCTTGTCCAAAATAACCTGTTAACCTGAGAAAACAAACACGAAAACCTGCATAACATCGGCGGGATAAAATCTATATATAAGGATATAATGCTTGTGGAATGATAATTTTTGCAGATTCCTGGAGATTATAAGTTGGAGATTTAATAAAAACTTTTTATGAAAACAAAACTTTCAAAAATTTCTGGAAATTAAATCTGACGCCGTCAGGTTATAAACCCTGACGCCGTCAGAAATGACCTGACAAAAATTTTCATTTTAAGTTTCCGGAAAATTTCTGGAAAAACCTTTACCTTACTTCCTGGAAATCCTGCAAAACATCATTATGACTCGATACAAGCATTTGACTCAAACAAACACTAATATGTATGCTAATTTATTATTATTACGATTCATGTTCATTTGTGTTCTAATAAACCGATTTAGATTTCCCTTACACTTAACTTTTGCAAAATACCTTTATATGTAGTTAAGACGAAGTTAAAAACAAAATAAAGCATTTTCACAAATTACTTTTGAACATGAATCAATAAGAATAAAAAATTAAACACACATACGGAAAATAAAATCAAACAAATAAATAAACAAACACACAAAGCAAATAAAGCAAATAAAGCTTGGGTTGCCTCCCAAGAAGCGCTTTTCTTTATTAACGAGTCTTGTAGCTAGACTCAAAGTCACGTACATTACGTGACTCCATCATCGGTCACGGTTCCTAGGCCATCCTCCTTCGATCCTCTATCAAAATCACTTTCATAGTAAAGGTATTTCGGGTCCACGTGATCAAAAGGATTGTTTCGGTATTTAGAACTAAGTTCCTTATCGTGCTTAAAGAATCCGCTTGACAGGTCAAAAGTGTCCTTACATCCCCTTCTCACATCATCATCACATAACACGAGTTGGGAACTTAACCTATCGAGCCCTTTATAATCATTTTCCATGAATTCTCTCATCTTGTAAGGCGTTTGGTACGAGATTTCCCTAATCCCATCGGTGAAAGTCATGATCCCATTGAGCTCGTCCACAATCAAGCTTGTGGCCTGGCAAAAAGGTGCCCCAAAAACAACTTGTGATAACCTGGGATCGATGTACTCTTCGATATTATCGACGATTGCGAAGCTCATAGTGAATGTCATATTTCCTACAAACACCTGTACATCATCATCTATGCCGATGTCGTCCTTCCCTTTATGAATCATCCCCCATCTGCAAATGTTGTTATAATGAAACAAGGACATCACATTTTTGGGTAAACATGTGTCAATGTAGACATTATAAAAATGCTTGTGACCAATCATGCAAGGTATTTTGAGATTATTTGGATCATGTCGCTTAATTCGGCCAGGCCTTCTACCGTGTAACCCCCATGTGTTGCTACTCGCTGATGGTTGATACTCTTTACACTTCTTCACAGCCATCCCGAAAAATCACTTTCCTGACACCATCGGTAAATAATGCACTCCTATCATCCTCATCGAGTATCACTCCCGTTGCTTTTATGAATGGTTTGCCTAGAACAAGGCCAGTTAAGGGTGGGCTGATGATAGGGTTCATGTTATTAATTACAGTTAACTCGATATGAAAGAGGAACTTTTCTATCACAATTGGTACCCTCCTTATTACCCCGATGATATTAGACTCTTCATATTTGACTTGTTCAGTGAAGGCTTCATTATATAGAGAAAGGGATATTGCGCTTATAGAAGAGTTGGGGTTTATGTAGGCATCTTTTATAAACTTTTTCCTAGTGGTGCAAGAAATCTTAAAGACCCTAGGAGCGCCATCCTCTATTCTCTCTCCGAATCCCATAGGCGACCTTGCTGTGCCCCTCTCAAGTTCCTCTACCAGGGGGCGGTCCAGCAGTCCTGCAAGCCCATGAGGCATTTCGGATTTCTCTTCCGAGCCCTCCTCATCACTCACCTTTATTGTACTCGAGTTCTTTGGTGAGTCTAGATAGTAGTCGGGCGCCTCGGGTTTCTTTTCGGGAACTTCACCCTCCATTTCATTGTCCACATTCTTGGCTGTTTGTTGGTCCAGATTTGGTTTAGGAACAGGTATTGTTGTAATGGTGTTCACGAAGTGGAGAGGTTTCGAAGGGGTATGAGTATCTCCTGTTTTTTTTTCGTTTTGTGATATGTATTTGAAGAGTTTACTAGGGTGCTTGATTTTTACAGGAGGGGGTGTTTGGTGGGTTACCGTAACAGATTTGATCTCATTAACTCGTGCCAACTCACAATTTGACCTGCCAGCAAGGCGATCATTGATAACCTTTAACAGGTTATCAACCTTGTTGTTCATATCAACTTGCTGTTGTCTGAATTGATTCTCAAGTTTGGAAAGCTGTGTTTCTTGAGAGAGAATGAATTTTTGCAGTGATTCCTCGCGATTTTGTTGTTTATGCGTGTGTCGCTGAGGATAATGTTCAGACCAGGTGAGCGGGGTAGAGTCATTGAATGATACGCTACGAGTTTGGTTCCAACTAAAATTTGGCTTATTCTTCCATGCCTCATACCCATCTTCGGAATTTTTGGGCCCATAATTAGTGGCGAGCCACTCATCTCCCGCCTTATCGATTCGCGAGGATGCGAATTCTTTGAAAGCCTGTTTGGGAAGTTCCATGCAATCATGAGTGTCGTGGGGACCACTACATAATTTACATGAAGAAGTGATTTTGTTCACTTGGCTTGAAGGTTTAGGAGCCTCGTAGGATTTCATGAGAAACTTGACTTGGTCTTCAAGTTCTATGATCCTACGGTCAGAAGTGCTTGAATTGTTCGAAGGCAAAGATATTGCCTTGACTGTTTTATTCAAATCACGGGGATCACTCCAACTTTCGTTGTCATAAAGAGCAAGATCCTCTAGGAGAGCCCATGATTGTTCCGCACTTAGATCACGTAGCTTGCCACCGGCCGATTGGTCAATGGTTTGCCTCGTGTAGAGATTGATATGGTCATAGAAGATTTGGACTTGAAGCCAAAGTTCTATGCCATGGTGAGGGACTTTTTGGAGTAAGTCCTTGAATCGAGTCCATGCCTCGTAGAGAGTTTCGCCTTGACGTTGTTGGAACATCAAGATATCATTCCTTAGCTTGGTAGTTCTTCCCGGTGGGAAAAACTGAGCAAGGAAACGAGTGGTGAGATCATCCCAAGAGGTGATGGATCCTGCGGGTTGACGTTCTAGCCACTGACTAGCTTGGTCCCGCAAAGAGAATTGGAAGAGACGCAATCGGGTCGTCTCTCGAGTGGCAACATCAAGGTCTATAGAATCAACGATTTTAAGAAAGTCCTTGAGATGTTGATTAGGATCTTCAGAACGAAGTCCATGGAATGCGCATCCGCTTTGCACCAACCGGATGGTGTCGGATCGCAAGGGTGTGATATTGGCTCCTTGAGTGAGCTCAATGGTGTTTCGATAGCCATGGTGGCTAGGACGGGAATACTCTCCTAAAGTACGGGCTCTAGGAGGTGGTTGTGGTTGTTGTGGTGGTGGGTTGTGGGGGTTAAGGATATTACCATCTTCCATGATGTCGGACGGTATGGTTACGAACAAAGACACGAGAAGAAAATAGATAGACTAAAGAAAACCTAGAAAAATAAAACAAAAATCTCACTAGAAAGGAATCTAGTGAGTAGACCTAATAGAAATAAAAATTCAACCTAAACAATAACTATTCCCCGGCAACGGCGCCAAAAACTTGATGTGCGTGGTTTTGTAACCTTACAACAGGTTTTACCTCTCGAGGGATCTCAAGAGGCTTACAACCCCACCAGGCAGTGTACCTGACCGATGTAGTATAGTGTAGTGGTAAGTACGGGGGATTGATCGTTCTCCACAGGGAATAGTGTTCGTTAGGTATGAAAGGCTACTCTAATTAGGTCTAAGGGTTGAGGAAGATTCTTTTTATGTTTTTATATTTTTATGAAAGCAAGTAAAATCTCGGTTTTGAAGGAGTGGGCGGAATTAGTTGCTAGTCAACTAACCCAATTTACTACAAATGCAAATAAAATAAAATAACAAAAAAATGAAATGTGGTGAGAAACTTATGTGTAGAGAAATGTGTTTACTTAGATTTCCTTACTCCCTAACTATCTTTTACCGGTTAATTAGTGTGTATTAGTTGCGTGGATGACGGGTGTATTCCTTAATACCATTCGTGGGGTGGCGTACTTACTTCCCCAACTCTACAAGCTCCTACTTCACTCCTATGTCGAGCCGGCTAGGAAGCTCCTAACATGGGATCACTAGAATTCGCTTGTGCATTAAATACAACCATAAAAACCTTTAGTACGCATTTGGTTCATGTTTCTTAAGACGTTCAAGCAAGTTACCGAATAGGAAGTTAGCCAGTTTTCTTAAGCCTAACATAGATAAACAATCATCCAATACAACTAACAACACACTAACAACCAATAATCAATAGCTAGGTTTCATTAGATCTAAGCAAACACAAGATAAAATTAGCCTAACATGTTAAACAAAAGACAAGCATAAGATAGAATCAAACAACACATAGACATATTGAATGATTAATTGATAACTTATCTTTCAATGAAACATGGAAGATCTCAAGGCAAAAAGCCCTGAAAAAGTAGCTAAAATCGTCTTAGGGTTTTATCCCAAAATTCCACACACTAAGCTCTCCTTAATGACAAAAGATTAGAAAACTATATATAGATTTTTGGATCTGACGGCGTCACCTTATGCATTGTGACGCCGTCACCTCGCCGCTTTTAGGGTTCCCGGGTGACCTTCTTGACGCCGTCCCTCTTTAGCTCTTCAAAAATCCATTCTGGCTTATCAAGGCTTGACGCCGTCGGATCATGAACGTGACGCCGTCCCCTTATGATTTAAGCCGTGACGCCCTTGATTTAGTTAAAGCGTGACGCCGTCAGAATTCTCATGCTAACTCACTGGCCCGTCATGAGTAAATTTCACATCCAACTTTTCTTGCCAAGGCATGACGCCGTCCCATGTTAATTGTGACGCCGTCAAGAGTAACTTTTAGCCGATTCTTGAGACTTTGTCGTTTTCTTCACTTTAATGCTCCAAAAACGTCCAAAATGCCTCCTTTTCCAGATTTCTCCTCAAAAGTACCTAAAATGACAAAAGGAACGATTTAGGGCAATATTTGATCAAATAAATACGATTTCGGGCTTAAATGACCCCTTAAAAGCGGTACACTTTTCGCCTCATCATTTTTACACCTGCACAACAAATGGTGCTCAACTCACCATGTCTTGCAGACAAGAAAGAGTTGGCTCACCATGAGGGTACGACTCTGGTGTGATAATCAAATCCGTTGATAGCTGTAATAGCTTGCTCAAAGCTATAGGGTACTTCAACTCACCCATGGTTTATTCCTGAGGGTTGAAAATGGTTCTTAATTCACCATGGATGTAACCCTTTATGGGATCCAAAGGATTGGCTAGTCCACAAAAGTATGGTTTGTGGTAAAGACAATTGGTATCCATATTTGGTATTCAATTCACCAAGGTTCAGTTGAAACCAAAGAATTGGCTAGTCCTGAGCAAACGGCTAAAGGTAAAGACAAGTCAAATCCGTTTATAGTTGCTGATTTGCTAATAAATCAGATGGTTATCAGTGTACCATGGTCTAACAAACCTAAACATTGGCTACTCCAGTAGTGATGGCTATTGGTAAAGAGACATCAAATCCATTAATTTTCAATGATTCACCTCTCACAGGAGTTAACACACCTGGATGTGATGAGAATAGTATGAAACTTAAGTGATTTGATGTACGATCTCTGGGAAATAAGAGTTTCTCAGTGATGGGAGGATTGTTGGGATATGAGAAATAAGGAATTTCTCATTGCTGCCGATAGTGAAGCTGGTTCCTGCCGATAGTGTTGCATTGCTGCTGCGGTTGGTTCCTGCCGATAGTATTGTTTTGTTTCTGCCGATAGGGTTGATTGCTGCGGATAGTTATTGTTTGTTATCCGTAGGTTTAGAAAGTTTGTTAGATTTATTTTTAGAAGAGATTGTTGTTTATCTCTTCACACGTTTTCTTGTAAGACGGGTTAGGGTTAGGGTTTCTTATCATTATAAAAGAAACATCCCGTCCATGAGTTATACACTTTTAACGATTTTCAATATTCAATATCACCTTTCTTAGTTCATAGTCTGATCCATAGAGGATCAGTGTCGTTTAGAGTTTTCTTCTTTATTATACTTGTTGTTTAGTTTCCGCATAAACACTTGTATACCATACAGAGGTTCTTGTTTAACCAAGCTCAATCTAGCTCGAAGTACTCGATCCTACAGAGATACTTGAAGAAGACTGGCAAGAAGATTGTCATAAACAGCAATGATGTTGCAGGGTATGACAAGTCCAAGATTGAGTGTTTCAACTGCCACAAGAAAGGTCATTATTCAAGGGAGTGTAGATTGCCAAGCCAACAAGATGGATAGAGCAGAGGATATGGAAACAAGTCAAGGGTTGTGGAGGTTACTGATTCAATCTCGAAAGCCATGGTTGCCATTGATGGCTTAGGGTTTGACTGGAGCTACATTGCAGAGGAGGAAGCTGAAGCATCTACAGAGGTTGCTCTCATGGCATTTTCAGATTCTGAGATACAAGTTTCAAAATGTTCTAAATCTTGTGAAGCTTTAAAAGATCTAGAAACACTTAAGAAAAGATATGAGAATCAGAGAAAAGAGCTAGTCGAAACTGCTTTTAACTTAGCAAATCATAAGAGGGCTTTAGCTGTGTTAGAAGAACAAATTGATCATTATAAAAGTAATGAGTCAAAGTTTTCTGATGATATGATTATTGTTAAGAGAGACTTAATGTTTAGAGAGAATGAAATTACTGTGTTGAAACATGAGCTAGAACAGGTTAAGAAAGCAAAGGAGAACATTCAAATGACTGTTGACACACTAGAATTTGCAACTCAGGGTGTTAGTAAGATTGTTGAGTGTCAGATCCTTAATAAAGCTAAGTCAGGCCTAGGTTATAAGTCAGTTCTACCTCCCTATAGAGGAATTCCAACACCCCCAGGCATAGACTTAGAACACACAGGACTACCTAAATTTCAACTACCTGAGCTTAAATATGGTCCTCAACCTAAAAAGAGTGTAGTTGATAAACATATGTTTGAGAGTGCTAGTGATAAATCACTATCTGAGGACAAGGTGTCTTCTGATAGGTCCTCAGCTAAGGACTCAGATGCTCCAACCATTGAGGAATGGACTTCTGATGATGAGGATGATCAGGCTGTGGTTAAGCCAATTAGTGCTAAAGTGGAGGAACCAAAAGTTCCAAAGATGGTTAAACCTGAGACTGTTAGGCTTAGATCAAATGCCAAACCTTTTAGACCAATAGTTAGGTATGCAGAAATGTATAGAACCACAAACAAGCCAAGAGGTAACCAAAGGAATTAGAATGACCTCAAATCTCACCAATTAGGGGATGATTTTGTCTGCTATAGAAAAGCTTGTTATTCATGTGGTAGTTTTGACCATCTTGCAGCCTTTTGTGATAAATGGGTAAATATGTATTCAAGTCCTAGGGTGAACACTATTAGACCTCCCACTCACCCAACAAACACTAGAATGATACCTAGATCAGTTCTTTTAAGGTCTGGACCCAAAGCTGTTCAAACTGCTAGACCAGCAGTTCAGACTGTCAGACCTATTAGACCTGTTAACCCAAGACCAACAGTTCAAGGTGCAAAACCAGTTTTTAAACCAGTACCAAAAACTGTTATTAGACCCTTTCATCACAAAGCAGTTGTAATAAACCAAGTTTGGAAACCTAAGGTAACAACTACCAAGCCAGCAGTTCCAACTGCTAGCAGAGTAATTGGTACTGGCATTAATAAAAACACTGCTAAGGGAAATATGGGAAATGGTGTGAATGCATCAGCATGTCGGGTTTGGAGACCCATCAAACCTAATGGTGCTAAAATTGTTTTGAAATGAATGAATTATGTTGATGCAAGAAGAAAGCCTAAGTCTGTTTTGGCTTGGGTACCACAAGGAAATTAATCTTTCTTGTAATGTGCATTGTTAGTCATATACTTTTATATTGTGAGACAAGTTCTTTGTGGCTTGTTTCTTTGTTTTTGGACTAACACTTGCAGGTTTTAGTTGATAAGCATCGAAGAATTAAATGATATATGTTTTGGACTGTTATGGTGATTTGAAGCTGAGTGTGTGATCTTTGCACACAACAAATGGTAATTGGTTTACCATGTCTAACCCACATAAGAACCAACTAGTCCAGAGCAAACGGTTTCTGGTAAAGACTAATCAAATCCGTTGATGGTTGACAATTTACCAAAAATTGAATGGTTATCAGCTCACCATATCTAAGTATGAAGAGTTGGCTAGTCTAAAGCAAACGGCTATTGGTAAAGACATATCAAATCCGTTGATAGCTGATAGTTTGCTAAAAACTTTGTTTGAGCCATGGTATTTTAAAATCCTTTTCAATAAGTTCTTACGGCTCAACAAAAATTTTCCAACAGTTGGTATGGTTAGTACAAAGTTAGTACGGCTCAACTAGCCATTGTAAAAATCTGTCAGTAATTAATTTTCTAGCCGTTGGGGTAAAACCGTTATTCTTAAGGTACTTATAGGTATTTTTATAGAAGATAATTATCTTTTTACCATAAATTCATTTATTCTCTTTCTAAAGATAATTTATCTCATACGCATATTTCGCAAAACCCTAAACAGTACCTATAAACCCCAAACGACTACATAAAACCTCAATTCCAATTTAAACGATCATCGTATTGCTATAATCTTTCATTTTTCATCACTAAGAATGGCTGGATTGGAATTTGTTAAGCGTCATAATCAGGTTGCGTTTCTTGAGAAAACAGAGGCGGGAGATGGGCCAAAGTTTTATGAGATTGTGGACTTTCTCAACCACTCTCACATAAGGTATGCTCTAACTGTTTCTCCTACTCTTTATGTCTCGCACATCACACAGTTCTGGCAGAATGATACTGTCTTGACTAGTGAAGATGGAGACTCAAAAATTCATTCTGAAGTGGATGATGTATCTTTTGTTGTTACCGAGTCTATAATTAGGAGACATCTTAAGTTAAATGACCCAGATGGTATTAACACTATGACTAACACTGAAATATGGGAAGAACTTTCCAAAATGGGGTATGATACATCTGAACATAAATTAACTTTTCAAAAAGGATGTTTCTCACCTCAATGGAGATTTTTGATACATACCCTTTTAAGTTGTTTAAGTCCTAAAAAGACTGCTTGGGAGCAGTTCAGTAGCAATATTGCTATTGCTCTCATTTGCTTGTCTACAAACAAGGTTTTTAACTTTTCAAAATTTATTTTTGAGGGTATGGAATCTAATGTTAAGAGCAAAACAAAGTTTTTAATGTATCCCAGGTTTGTTCAAACACTTTTGAATAAAAATACATACCTGCTTACAAAACCAACTGAAATTTTTGCTACTCCTAGCCTTCAATCAAAAGTTTTTCAAAATATGGCTATGGCTAGTAGGCTTTTTCAAGGGGAACCAGTTCCATTGTTTCCTCAAATGCTTCAAACTGAGTTGGGTGAAGGTTCAGCAGTTCCAACTGATCCCCATCACACATCCACTCAAGTACTTGAAAGAACCCAATCATCACAATTGCGCATCACTTATAGGAGAAGGGAAACACCTAGAGTGGTTCCTAGATCCTTTCCCCATGATTCACCTCTCATAGCAGGTCACACAGCTAGAAGTGATGAGGGTAGTTCTAACCAAAATGCATTGACGGAATTATGTACCAAGTTAGTTGCCAAAGTTGAAAGTTTGGAGACAGATCTTGCAAGCACCAAGGATGAGCTCAAAGCCCACAAGGAGAATTCAGCTAAAATTTTTAACAGGTTATCTTTAAAGGTGAAAAAGCTGAAAGATCAACTCAAGCAGAAAAGAGCAAGAATGGTATTGGATGATGATTCTTCTAGTGATGATTCAGATGATGCTGATGGTGGAAATTCTTCCAAACAGGGGAGGAAATTTGGTAAAGACAAAGATGGATCAAGTTCTCAGGGGAGGCATAATGAAGAGGAAGAAGAACAATTTGATATAGGTTCTGGTAATGCAGATATGGAAGAAGAAGAACTTGAAGCAGTTCAGACTGATACCCATGAAGCAGAAAAAGTTCAGACTGTTGAAGCAGTTCCAACTGCTGAGACAGAGCATCAAGCAGTTCCAACTGCTGAGACAGAGCATCAAGCAGTTCCAACTGGTGAAACTTCAGCTGAGCTAGTTTATGAAAGAAGAAGAGCTGATAAAGGTAAAAGAGCTATGACACAAGAAGAAGAGGAAGCAGCTCAAGAACTTGAAAGGCTCAAGACATTAAAACCAAAAACTCAAGCTCAGATAGATCGTGATGCAGAAGTTGCAAGGAGAATGGTAGAAGAAGAATTGGCTGATGAAGAAGCTAAGAAAGCTCAGATTGCTCAAGACGAGGAATTAGCAAGGAAAATGGTTGCTGATGATGAAAAGAACATAGCTGGTTTTATGGATAGAACAAGAACTGAAGATTTTAATCAAGAAGAGTTTAATGAGCAACTTCAATATTTGTTGGATTCTGATTGTATTATAAAAGCTCATGCTGTGATGGTTCTTAATGATCAGGAGTTACATGTAGAAGAAAAGTCAGAGATGCTCAAGGAATTTATCTTGAAGACAAATAAAGAAGCTACTTGGAGTAACTTAATGCACAGAATCAGAGAAAGGCAAAAGTCTGGTTACAAGACCAAGTTACCTACCAGGAAGGAGAAAGTCAATTTCATAAAGCACTATTTGAAGAATCAAGCTGATTACAAGTTGAGTGACTTTACTGGATGGACAGATGCTGAAATTGAAAGGAAATTCTTTGAAGTATATGCAAGGTTGAATACTCCAATTAGAGAGGACATGACAAGGAAAAAGAAAAGACAACCAGAGGTTCTTGAATCTGATGCTGCAAAGAAACAAAAGTCTGAAGAAGAAGGGTTAACCAATGAGAAGATCAAGAGTATGATGATGATTGTTCCAGAATCTTCTTATATCAAACCTTTACAAGTAAAACATCCAATCATTGACTGGGAAGTGTTCACTGATGGAAGAATGAAAGGATGGAAGATAATCAGACTTGGTGATATTTCTGAAAGGTACAAGTTGTTTGATGACTTACTCAAAGGTTTTGACAAAGAAGATCTTAATCAACTATGGAGCTTAGTAAAAGAGAGATTCAGAGATAAAGATCCTACTGAAGACAAAGACTGTAAAACCCAAAATTTGAAATCTTGCAAAATGACCAAAATGCCCCTGAAACTTTAAAATTTAATTAAAACATATATAAAGCACCAAATTAATTCCGAGCTTTTGGTAATGAGCTACAAATGAAGTGAAATAATTTTGAGGCTATATTTTTAACACTCTGCAATGTACAAAAACTATAAATGATCACATGAACTCAAAATGTACATTTATTTAATTATACTTAAATATATATATTAAAGAAATAATTAATAACTAATAATTTGGAAAAAATTCAAATTAAATCAAGATTTGATTTTGGTCAATCATACACCGAGTTTGCAGCCCATAACCCTCCCCCTAATTCCGGTAATCACTCTAATTTAGATAACTACCATTTATTTATTTTAAAACATACCGAGTATACCACAAAACACACACAAATTCATAACTTCTTCATACGATTTTCTGGAATCAAAGGAACATTTTTTTGGTGTTTTTTTTCATCCAAGGAGGCTAGGAAAATTAGTCTTGGCATGGTGGAGTCGTTGGTTTGATCGCTAGGGTTTTATTGGTCGATAAGTCCATCCGAAAGGTACAAAATTCTCACGACTATTCTACATGTTCAATCATTGATTTGGTATTTTTCCCATGTTTATTTCATCACATATGACTCATATAAATTAATAGATTTGAATCATGCAAGCTAAAATGGTCATACAAAATTTTGAGAACGAAAACACACTTAAAATACAAATCGGTATATATGAATTTTCTGGGTCACTTTCATAATTTTTATGGGTTCTATAATCATCATATAAGCCTGTAAAAATGTTGGTTTGAATTGTTGTAGCCTATATTGATCGTTGTGAATTTAAATGATTAAAAGATACGTAAATTCTAATATATGCAATACAAATTTTTTGGGCATGAAACATATTTTATTTAGACTCTACATAATCTATATGATCTGGGAAAAATAGTGGTTTGATTTATTGAAGCTTAAATATGGCGTGATTCAATTTGTTCATAATCAGGTTAGGGTTTTTCGAATGAAAATAAATAAAACCTTAGGGTTTCGATTTGGGTTTTGTGTTTTGGATCTGGAATTATGTTCATAAATGACTAATTATGATGTAGTAATAATGGCTTGATGATTGGGAAAGATTAGGGATAGGGTTTTGGTTTTAAAATGTTTAACGATTTGGCTTTTAAAATATAAGGGGGTGTTTTGTCATTTATGAAACTTAAAGGTTATTTTTATAATGTTAGTTAGGTCAGTACTAAAGTGTAAAAATATAACATGAGGTCCTTATGTGTAAAAATTGCAAGATATGGAATCATGTGTAAATTTAGGGTTTCGAATGGAAATTAATTAAATAGAGGGGTTAAAAGTGTAAATTCAGGAAACTTGTTATTTTTCTGTGTAAATAATATTATTAGAGGTGTAATGTGTAAATTTGAGGATTTGTGGGCTAAATATGTAATTGTTACTAAATTATGATTTAAATTATAAGTTTTGTAAAACTAAGGGACCAAATGTGTAATTTCTGAATTTTGAGGGTTATGATTCGTACTACTTAAAAATTTGAGGGTAGGTTCTGTAATTTTTTAAAATAAAGTGCTTGGCATGTAAATATAAATATGGAAGGGATTAAATTGTGAATTATGTAAATGTAGGGTTTATTTTGTAATTAATATAACTAGAGGGGTGTAAACTGTAAATTGTGAAACTTAAGGGATTGAAGTGTCTTTCTGAATAACATGAGTATTTAAATCAGTAACTTGAAGTATTTTCATTTTAAACCTTTAACTTTGGTGTATTTACAATTAAAACCCTAAAATATGGAAACTTGTTATAAATAACCCTAAACTTTTATAACTTGCTAAAATGAACCTTATTTCCATAATATCATTTAATTAATGACTTAACCTAATTATGGAAACCTGCTAAAAATAGAAAGTTACTAAATATGGAAAGTTGCTATTTTTGGAAAGTTACCTAAGAAGGGAAGTTACTAAAAATGGAAAGCCGACTAAAATAAGTAATCTGAATTAAATAAGCTTTTAATAAGACAGTCATGATTCGTGTAGATTCGCTGAAGATGGAGTTTGCGTCCGACCTCTATATTTTCTGTTGTGTTTGTCACTTGCGGTATAAGGTACAGATATTCTGACCTTTCTTATAAGGTTTCTCATGATCTCTTTCATATTCTGATCCGTTAGTTTCTGATCTGATGCCATTGCTATGATTCCCTTTGCTTGAACCTCCTCTATTGATTCCATTTGATATGACCTCTGTTATGAACCTATGTTATGAAAACCTTTTGAATTATACCATATAAATGTTTTGAGAAAAACCATTTTAAAAAGATGTTTATAAATGATGCGAAACTACTATTAACTTTTATGAAAACTATATTTTGAAGACTATCTTTATAAAAACCATTTTGAAAGATTATTTTTATGAAAACCACTCTAAAGGATCGTTTTATGAAAATCATGAATAAAGGATTGTTTAAAATGGACTTTTGATGGAAACTTTTGAAATGAACTTTTGATCTGAACCTTGACTTGATTATTTAACATGAACCTTGATCTGATAAACTCTGATTTGGACTTTTGGTACTACTTCTGATGATATTTGATATAAACCATCTGTTATGAACTATCTGTTATGAGCCATCTGTTATGACATTCTGATTTGATATGATATCTGACTCTTAGTTTGATACCCGAGCCAAAATCTGTTTCCTAGCCATGAAGGTAACATGGCCGTGTCATTGATGCACCAATGGCATGACTCTAGGGCGGTAGAGTGATGTTCCGCCACGTCCCCTTATCTATTATTTGATATGCGCATTATATTATTTTGGCCACTATTTATCTGCGGGGGCGTATGGATGCATCCTAGATCTGATCTGTTTAGTGGATTTAACATGATTGATTTATTATTGTCTGGTGATTGGTACGGTGTGCTATACATGCCCTTCACATATGTATGGGAGCTAGCTACTCCATCTGAAGAATGAGGACACCCCTCATATTATCTGATTATCTGAGAGGTCTCCCCTCTATATGATTATGAAGATTTATGGTTACGATATGATATGATCTGTTTCTGGGCTCGTGGTAGATTACTATCCCTTTTATCTTTCCTTTATACTTATTCATTGACTTATCCCTTGAACCATATTACATCTGTTTGACCTTTGTTTATGTTATTCTGTACTATTCTCTATTTCTGTTTGTTATCGTTATATCTGTTCACTGAGCTCTCGTAGCTCAGCCGCATTTCTTTTCCTGCGGTAGGTTTTAGTAGGAAGCTGGGAATGGGTGGAGAGTACCTTTGGACTTAGAAGACTTGATAGCTGTTCTGGATTTAGAAATGACTAGAAGTTATTATTATTTCGAAATTAGTATTTATTGGAAGTTCATTTGTAACCTTGTAGTTTAAACATTTCATTTGTGACCTTTGAGATTTCTTGTATTACTATAGATGTATGCTTTGTTATGATCTGATATGAAACCATTATTGTTACATCTTTACCCTTGTCGGGTTGGGGTGTTACAAAGACAAAGAATTATGGGTTCAGTTGAAGAGAATCTATGAACCTGATAGTGGAGAGTCAATGTGGAGATTTGAAGCACAAGTTAAAGATGTGTATTGATATTTATTTGAATCGCGTGGAGTACATAGAGTTTCTACTCCAGATGGGATAGAAATCTATATGTTGGTGGAAAAAGACTATCCACTCAGAACATTTGTGTTAGTGGCTATGATACAAGGAAGACTCAAGGTTGAAGAAGACTCTGAGATGGCAGACTTGTTAGTTACAAAGATTTTCAACCTTGTAGAGCAAAGAAAAGTCAAAGGCTAAAGTGACTGATGTGATAGATGTTTGAAAGAATTTTCGACATTAAGAAGAAGAAGCTTAATTTGAAGAAACTTAGTGATTTGGATAGAAATCATAAGTTTAGGGGAGGATTGTTAGGAAATTAAGCTATAGCAGTTAGTACTGTTGAAGATGAAAGTTAGTACTGCTGAAGAGTTTTAAAGACATAAGCAGTTAGTACTGGTGAATGAAGAAGTTTGTACTGTTTATGATAAAACCGTGTGAAGATAATTATAGAAAAGATTTAATGTATATCTTATAATGTTAGGTTGATAGTTATCTTGTAAAGGAATCCTTAGTCTATAAAAGGATTACCTAGGTTAAAGTTTTGGAAAGATACAGAAGTTTTACGATTAAGTATTGCTTAGTTAAGATTCAAGGTTGTAAACCATAGTGATAGGAGATCACTCGTATTATTGATTAATAATATTGAATCGTTGAAGTTGAAGTATATTGTTCATTCTTCATTCTTTGTTGATTCGTTAATACAAAACACAAACAAACAAATCTTCTAAGTGCTAGCTAGTAAATTCCGCGTGCTAGACTAGACATCATTCAAAGTGTTAATCTAACACAAGGAGTGTGTGTAGATCCGGTCAATCGCCTTGGTAAGCTATTACCTCACCAACTAGCTAATCAGACGCGAGCCCCTCCTCGGGCGGATTCCTCCTTTTGCTCCTCAGCCTACGGGGTATTAGCAGTCGTTTCCAGCTGTTGTTCCCCTCCCAAGGGCAGGTTCTTACGCGTTACTCACCCGTCCGCCACTGGAAACACCACTTCCCGTCCGACTTGCATGTGTTAAGCATGCCACTAGCGTTCATCCTGAGCCAGGATCGAACTCTCCATGAGATTCGTAGTTGCATTACTTATAGCTTTTCGGTTTGTTCACGTGATACCTCTTCATCTCACATTCATTTTCTCCACTAGACATATCAAGAGAACCACTTTCTTCGATTTGGTTATTTTTGACAAAACAATGAAAAGTTTCATTTTCAGATTTCCGCATTAGTGGTGAGGAGTTGGCCAGAAAATTTGAATTATTTTCCGGTGAACTTTCAATATCTTCCAAACTTTTTTCTGCCATGTCTTCATGTATCCATCCTCCTTCATTAATAAATGAATTATAATCATAACCATCTTCGAATTCATCGTCTTCCTCACCATTTGCATCATCATTGTAACAATTTGCATTTTCGGATTACTATTTATTTTTACTATTCATTTTTTACTATCTACATTCACTATTCACTCCCAAAATTTTATTCTACATTCTTGTAAGTTAACCTATTTCATAATAACACGAGAGTTTGACACTCGTCGGGTCATTTTTGCAAGTTTAGAAAAACCGTGTCTGAGATTTACGTTTAGGTTTAAACTTCATTTAAGCATCCCGATATGTCCACACAACATTACGAACAAGAGAAATATGTATTTTTCACATCTTATGACATTTTCAAGAATTTTAGAATTTTACATTTTCCGATTTTGTGTTTTACGCGATTTACGCATTTTAAGCTTACGGTTTCAAGTTTAAAGAACATTTAACACCAACCGACACTAGACTAAGCCCAGTCTAGACATTATAATCCTTTTAGGTTCATAATAATCCTATTAGAAAAGTTACATTTACTTTTCTCATTTTTACGTAAACTTCGTACATTTTACGTGGCGTTTTAAACCTACGTTTTTAGATTTAACAGCGTTTACGCGACCCATTAAACTTATCACTCATTTTATAATTTAATAATGAGTATATTGATGAGTTTAACCATTTCTACAAGTTTCATATTTTTATGATACCCAGTTTTAAGTTTCGTGATTTAAATACTTACCGTTAGCGATTACCGAGACCAAAACTCACTCCGTAAGTCAAGATAACTTACAAATACTTACCAAGCTTCTCAAGTAAGCCTCATGAAACTTCTCAAGGAGGCTTATCAAGGGAACTTGACATGTTTAGGTTTAATCTTCAACACTTGGCATGTAGATGTTAAATCTTTCACAAGATTGTTACACCTACACCAAACTTAGCAAGGAAGTTTTGGCTAGTCATCATACTTGCACCTCCTCAAGAGGCAATAAAAGCCTCTTGATCCTCTTATGGTTGACGTCCAAACTCACACACACACAATACAAATCATAATTTTCTTTCTAACAACAAGATTGAAGATACAAGTAATCCATATCAAGTCCTTTGCAAGCCTTATCAATTCTTAGCAAACCTTTGGTGATTTCTCTTAAGTTCAAAGCTACTTAAGTAACCAAGGTCTAGCATAACTCCTACAAGCTCACAAGAAGTGTGGAAGACTTCTAAAGAGTGGAGTTGTGTTCTAGTCCTATTCCTTGTCCTTTTTTATCCTTTCTTTGAAAGCCAAAAGTTGTAAGAAAACCTAGCTCACTCATAAGAAACTATATTTACATGTTTTCTCATGTTAATCTATGCTATATATGTCTATTTATATTGATATTATGATGTACAAATCCTTAGAAATCAAGTTTACATTTATATGTTAACCTATGTAAGTAAACAAGTAGAATTAGTGAATTTATGCTATGAAACATGACCAAACTAAATACCCATTGTTGGGAATTAAATGTTCTAAAGATTAGTATTGGGAATTAAACGTTCACAAGGTTAGTTCTGCTCAAAGAAATATACTAAATGTCATTCTACTGCTAGTGTTAGAAATTCTGCTGCCGCAAGCATTCTACTACTACTGCATCAGATACTGTTGTTGAAGAAATAAGTGTCGCGTATTCTACTGCTGTATGGATAAGTATACAAAGATATTTTGTGTATAAAAGTCAAAGATATACGGTAGATAATATCTTTGATAGATGTTCAGTCAACAAGTTGTGTACACAGATACAAGTTGTATCTTAAGGACTGACACACTCAAGCAAAGCAAGTAGTTCGACAAGACTTATCATTTCTTGTAAAGATCTCCTTAGTTGTATAAAAGGAAGATCTTATATTAGCTACGTGTGTGTGAATTTGTGCTTAATGTAACTATTAGAAAAACTAACTAAGTTGATAGAACAAAAATAAAAAATAGTTTTTCTTTGTTATAGAGATTCAAGGTTTTGTAACCCTAGTGATAGTGAAGATCACTCGTATTATTCTCAAATAATATTGAATCGTTTGGTGTTAACATTCATTGTTCATTATCAAATTCAACAACCACCACTGTTCCATTTCCAATAATCAAATAACCTTCTAAGTGTGGTTAAGTAGATTCCGCATACTTAATCATATTCACTCAAAGTATCTCATACACTCATTATAAAGGACTAACATCCTATTAAGTGTTTCGAATCCTCTCAATTGGTATCAGAGCTTGGTTGATATCTTTGATTTAGAAGAAAAAGAAGAAGAAATGGACGTTGAATCTATTCAGACAAATGTTGCTGCAAAGTTACCAATGCTCAAACAGAATGAGTTTGAGATGTGGAGGCTGAGGATAGAGCAATATTTCCAAGTGCAAGATTATGCACTTTGGGAAATTATTGAAGATGAAAACTCCTTCAAACCTTCAACCTCTACATCAACAGTTGAAGGTAAAATTGTGACAAATTTGAATACCAAACCAACCACTGCAGAAGATAGAGTCAGAAAGAAGAATGACCTCAAGGCAAGAAGTATGTTGATGATGACCATTCCAAATGATCAACTTTTAAACTTCAGCAAGTTCAAAGATGCAAAGTCTTTGTTTGTGGCCATTATTGCAAGTTATGGTGGGAATGAAGCCACCAAGAAGACCCATAAGACTCTTCTCAAATAGCAGTTTGAAAACTTCTCATCAACCAACAATGAATCACTAGACCACATGTTTAACAGGCTTCAGAATATTGTGAGCCAACTTGCTATTCTTGGGGTTGAAATACCTCAAGAAGATTTAAACTCAAAATTTCTGAGAAGTTTACCTGAAGAGTGGGCTATGCATGTTGTTGTCTGGAAGAACAAGCCAGACCTTGACCACATGGAACTTATGGACTTGTATAGCAACTTTAAGATTGTGGAACATGATTTAAAGAAAACTGGAGGTACTAGTTCTAATACTGGGAATATGGCATTTATGTCATCTCCTAGTACCTCAACTCCAGTTGAAGAGGTGAAGGTTGATGGTAGTGTTGGTGCTGCTAGTTCATCAAGCAGTACCATTGGTATTATGGATGAGCAGACTTGTTGTGCATTTTTAACAAGTCGAAATGATGGGTCCATGCTTACACATGAAGACCTCTAAGAGATCAATGATGATGATCTGGAGGAAATGGACCTAAAATGGCAAATTTCACTTCTTAGCATGAGGGCTAAGAAGTTCTATCAAAGGACGGGGAAGAAGCTCACAATCAGCAACAATGATACTGCTGGTTTTGACAAGTCAAAGATAGAATGCTACAACTGCCACATGATGGGGCACTTCTCAAGAGAATGTAGAAGGCCAAGGCAGCAAGATAGCAAGAACAGAGGTTTTGGAAGCAAATCCAAAACAGGGGAAGTTTCTGAGCCAAACTCAAAAGCTATGGTAGCTATTGATGGCTTAGGTTTTGATTGGAGCTTCATGGCAGATGAAGAAGAAGTTTCTTCTCAGATGGCACTTATGGCTTTTTCTGCTACTGAGGTACAATCTCATAAAGCTTGTTCAAATACTTGCATTGCTCTTACAGAACTACAAACTTTCATCAAACATTATGATGATCAAAAGAAAGAGCTCAGCACAACTCATCAAGACTTAATAAACTATAAGTATGGTTTAGCTACCTTAGAGAAGCAGATCATACACTATAAAGAAAATGAGTTTGCTTTTTGAGATGACAAAGCTCTTCTTAAGCAGGACATATTCTTTAGAGATGCAGAAATTAAGCTTTTAAGAGATGCATATGATAGGATCAAAAAGGATAATGAAAACATTCACTTAAGTGTAGAAACACTAGAACATGCTTCTAAGGGTGTAACTAACATGATTGAATGTCAAGTGATCAATAAGGCCAAGTCTGGATTAGGATATAATGTAGTCCTACCTCTTTACAGAGGAATCCCTACACCCCCAGGGATTGACCTAGAGCATTCAGGCTTAGCCGAACTTCAACAACCTGAGCTACAATATGGTGTTTAGCAAAAAACAAAGTTAGTTGTTGATGCACCTAAGAAAGTAAGTGAAAGTTTAAGTAAAACTTCACTTCCTGATGACAATGTGTCCTCTGATAGAAGATCAGATGGTCCAATTATTGAGGACTGGATATCTGATGATGATGAAGAAGAACAGGTTATGTCTAAACCTGAAATGGTTAAGAAAGCAGGAACAAGTGTTCCTAAGATAGTCAAACATGATACTGATAGGCCTAAAATCAATGTTAAACATGTTAGGAAACCAGTTAGGTATTGTGAACAACACAGAACCTCAAACAAGCCTAAAGGCAACCAAAGAAATTGGAATAGCCTTAAGTCTCACCAACTAGGTGATGACTTTGACTTCTATAACAAAACTTGTTTCATTTGTAGAGAATTTGACCATCTTGCAGCTTTATGCAACCAAAGGGTATCTGGGTATATTGATAGGCCTAAAATCAATGTTAAAAATGTTAGGCAACCAGTTAGGTATTGTGAACAATACAGAACCTCAAACAAGCCTAAAGGCAACCAAAGAAATTGGAATGGCCTTAAGTCTCACCAACTAGGTGATGACTTTGACTTCTATAACAAATATTGTTTCATTTGTGGAGAATTTGACCATCTTGCAGCTTTCTGCAACCAAAGGGTATCTGGGTATACGAACAATAGGGTGAATTTAAAAAGGCATACACCTAAAAGTCACTCTAATAATACTAGAACAACACCTAGAGCAGTTTCATTAAAGTCTGGACCAAGAGCAGTTTCTGCTGCTAGACCAAAAGTTTCTACTGCTCGCCAAGCAGTTTCTACTGCCAGAACTTTTTACTCTGTTTACCCTAAACCAGCAGTACAAAGTGCAAAAATAACTTACAAACATGCAAAAACAACTGCTAAGAGACCTTTTCCAACAAGAGCAGTTTCACTAAAACAAATTTGGAAACCTAAGGGTTCTACTGCTAGGGAAAAGAAGGCCAATGCTGTTAAGGCCTCAGCATGTTGGATTTGGAAACCTCTTAAATCCAATGGTGCATCAACTGTTCTCAAGAGATTTAATTACATTGATGCACATGGCAAATCCAAGTCAGTAATGCCTTGGGTTCCCCAAGGAAACTAATTTCCTTATTTGTGTGCAGGAACATTCTCCAACAGATCATGAAGATCAAGGCTATCCAGATAGTGGGTGTTCAAGGCACATGACAGGCAACATGTCTTATCTTTCCAACTTTCAATCATTAGATGGAGGATATGTTACCTTTGGAGGAGGTATCGGTGGCAAGATTACTGGTAAAGGTACTCTTAAAACTGGTAAATTAGATTTTGAAGATGTGTACTATGTGCAAGAGCTAAAGTATAATCTTTTTAGTGTCTCACAAATGTGTGACAAAAAGAACAAAGTTCTTTTTACTGACACTAAATGTCTTGTACTTTCTTCTGATTTTAAGATGCCTGATGAAAGTCAAGTACTTCTTAAAATTCCAAGAAAGGGCAACATGTACAGTGTTGATATGAAGAAGATTGTTCCTAAAGAGGCACTTACTTGTCTAGTTGCAAAGGCCACATTGGATGAATCAATGAAATGGCATAGGAGGCTTGGTCACATAAATTTCAAAACCATAAATAAGATTGTTAAGAATGGTTTGGTATTTACCTCAAAAACGATTTGAAAATGACCAAACATGCATTGCTTGTCTTAAAGGCAAACAACACAAAGCCACTTGTAAGCCCAAAATTTTTAACTCTATTGATCAATCATTGTTTATGCTTCATATGGACTTATTTGGACCTACTTCTGTTAGTAGTATGATGCATAAAAGATATTGTCTAGTTATTACTGATGACTATAGTAGATTTACATGGGTTTTCTTTTTAGGTTCTAAGGATGAGACTTCTAGCATTCGTAAAACATTCATTACAGAGATAGAAAACCTAGTAAGCAAGAAAGTAAAAGTCATTAGATTTGATAATGGGACAGAGTTTAAGAATAGAGTTATGGATGACTTCTGCAAGGAAAAATGTATTAGGAGAGAATTTAGTGTTGCAAGAACTCCTCAGCAGAATGGAGTAGCTGAGAGGAGAAATAGAACACTCATAGAAGCTGCTAGAACCATGTTAGCCGACTCTAAGTTGCCTATCACTTTTTGGGTTGAAGCAGTTAATACTGCTTGCTATGTTCAGAATAGGGTTTTGGTTGTCAAATCTCACAATAAGACATCATATGAACTTTTTAGAGGTAGAACTCTTGCAATAGGATTTCTTAGACCTTTTGGATATCGTGTGACAATTCTGAATACCTTAGACCATCTAGGAAAGTTTGATGGTAAAGCAGATGAAGGATTCTTAGTTGGATATTCTCTTAATAGCAAAGCTTTTTGAGTATACAACTCAAGAACTATAAGAGTAGAGGAAAACCTGGATGTGGAATTTTTAGAGAATAAATCCAATGTAGCAGGTAAAGGTCCTAATTGGCTATTTGATATTGAGTCACTAACCCATTCTATGAATTGTGTACCTATTGTTGTTGAAACTAATGAATTTTTAGGTTCAAAAGGAAATGAAACAACAAATGAGGCAGGGTTAAACAAAGAGAAAGATCAAGATTGTGTATGGATGCGAATAAGTACCAGTGTGGCTTCAACTTCAATAAATGATGAACCTTCTTTTGATAAAGCTAAAGAAGGGATTGAAGATGAAAACAAGGAAGATGAAACAAAGGAACAAGAGAATGTTTCTATTGATGATAGTACTGCTGAGTCAGAGCATTCTACTGCTAGGCTTAATTTTTCTACTGCTGAGCCAAATGTTTCTACTGCTGGCCCATCAGAAACACATGAAGCAGAATTCTCAGAAGAAGAGGTGGATTTCAACAATCTCCCACCTAACTATCAAGTTCCTTCTACACCACACACAAGGATTCACAAAGTCCACTCCCTGGACAATGTGATTGGAGATGTACAATCAGGAGTGAAGACAAGACAACAACTGATGTCTTCAGACCAACAAGGGCTTCTTGATGCCCTTTATGCTTCAAAGCAGCATAAGTTTTCAAACTCTTGCTTGTTTGTATGTTTTCTATCACAAGCAGAACCAAAGAATGTTCTTAAAGCCCTAGATGATTCAAGCTGGGTAGAAGCTATGCAAGAAGAGCTTCTTCAGTTCAAGATTCAGAAGGTTTGGGTGCTAGTTGATTTACCCAAGGATGTAAGGGGCATAGTGATTAGCAATAAGGCTAGATTAGTAGCCCAAGGGTACACACAAGAAGAAGGGATAGACTATGAAGAGGTTTTTGCTCCAGTAGCAAGGATTGAAGCCATTAGGTTATTTTTGGCTTATGCTTCATTTATGGGCTTCACAGTTTATCAAATGGATGTCAAGAGTGCATTTTTATATGGTACTATTGAAGAGGAGGTATATGTCTCACAACCTCCAGGGTTTACTGACCCAGATCATCCAGACAAAGTGTACAAGGTAGTTAAGGCTCTTTATGGCCTTCATCAGGCACCAAGAGCATGGTATGAAACACTGGCTTCTTATTTGAAAGAAAATGGATTTCAAAGAGGCAAGATTGATCAGACATTATTCATCAAGAAGCACAAGAATGATCTTTTGCTAGTGCAGGTGTATGTGGATGATATCATCTTTGGATCTACAAGGAAGGAGATGTGTTTGGAGTTTGAGAAACTTATGCATAATAAGTTTCAGATGAGTTCCATGGGGGAACTTACATTCTTTTTGGGTCTTCAAGTTAAGCAATCATGTGAAGGCATATTTATCAGCCAAGATAAATATGTGGTGATTCTTAGAAAATTTCAATTTGCTGATTCAAAAGTGGCAAGCACACCAATGGACTCTGAGAAGACACTTCTTAAAGATTTAGATGGAGAAAAAGTAGATGTACACACATACAGATCTATGATAGGCTCTTTGATGTATCTCACATCATTAAGACCTTATATCATGTTCTCTGTTTGTGCTTGTGAAATATTTCAAGTAACTCCAAAGGTTTCTCACCTCACAACTGTCAAGAGGATTTTTAGATATCTCAAGGGTCAACCTAGGTTGGGTCTATGGTATTCTATGGAATCACCTTTTGACTTGGTAGCATTTTCAGATAGTGATTATGCAGGTGCAAGCTTGGACAGAAAGTCAACAACTAGAGGATGTCAATTCCTTGGGTGTAGACTTATCTCAAGGCAGTGTAAGAAGCAAACAATTATGGCTACTTCAACAACTGAAGCTAAATATGTAGCTGCTGCAAGTTGCTGTGGTCAAGTCCTATGGCTTCAAAACCAACTTCTTGACTATGGGTACAATTTCATGAACACTGTCATACATATTGATAATAGTAGTATAATTTGCATAATTAAAAATCCAGTGCAACACTCTAAAACAAAACACATTGAAATTAGACATCATTTTATTAGAGACTGCAATGAGAAAAAGTTGATTCAAGTTCTTAAAATTGATTCTGATCACAACTTTGTAGATCTTCTCATAAAAGCTTTTGATGTTGGAAGGTTTCAGTACTTGGTAGCAAGTATTGGAATGCTTAATCCTCAATGATTTTAAACTCTGTGTTTTTGTATATAAATTTTTGTTTGTACTGCTAGCATTGTTAATTACTACTGTTACTGAAAAGTTTGTCCTGCTAGTACAAATTTTGTTTGTTAAGTTCATTCTGTTAGTCATATGATTCTACTGATATAAGACAAATGTTTTGCATTTTGTTTCTTGGTTTTGGACTAACAATTTCAGATATGAACATTGAGCATAAAGGAAGTTTCAAGTGAAATGGAAGCAGCAGAATGATTATACTAGTTACTGACATAATAGGTTTATAATGGACTGAGTTTGGGAATTCATTAACAAAGGTTTACACCTAAGTTAATTGATTCTTTAAAACTTCTTTCTTGAAACCTGATTATGATGTTTCACATTGACTTGATGGCTCAGTTGGTCAGATAGTAACTGACACAACTCACTTTCTATCATTTTATACTTTAATTAGTATAATGAGCAAGTCTAAGGACATCTGATAGAAAGAACAGCTAGCAAAAGTGAATCTAACACTTGTGTTAGAGGTAACAATTGCTATGAGCTGGAAAACCTGTCAAGAAAGCCCTTTGAATGGGTTTATCTTTACACAGGCAGTTATTTATAACTGAAAACATTGGTTCTCACACAACCAGAGGTTACATTAAACCGAATTCTTGATTAAGTGTCTGTTATGCACTTAATCCCTTCAAAATGGTTGTAGGCAGTATGATTTTTCAATCATAAAATCAAGTTCATACCGCTAAGTCAAAAGTTTCTTAAAATGGATTTTCAAAATGGCTCAGAAAAACCATCAAATGATGGACAATAAGTCAAAGCCCCATGATTCACCACTCATAGGAGTTAACACACCTAGAAGTGATGAGGGCAGCAATTTAAACTCTTAAGGAATTGATGGCCAACATGTACACCATTGTCTGAAAATCATGTTCTAATTGGTAGATCACATGATGGTGAGAGATCTTCCAAACAGGGGAGGAAATATTTAGGTACATGGTGAGAGATCTTCCAATCTCAGGGGAGGAAGATTAAACAATAAGGGAAGAAAAGATTGTGGTTGTGTATGCTCAGAACAGGGGAGAAATTGATCAAGCAGTTGTTGTATCTCCTCCTACAATGGAAAAGACAAGAGCATACAAGATGATGATGTCAGCTTTTTGAGAAGCTAAAATGTATTATTATTCAGCCAATAATAAGAACAAGCATTCAGTTGATGGATGCTGGGAATAAACTTTTTCAGTTGATGGATACTGGGAATAAGCTCTTCAAATGAAGAAAGTTCAAATGAATATTTTGAAGTATTAGATATATTCAGAAGGAATGAAGCATTCAAATGGAGAAAGTTCTATCTAGGAGCTTTCAGTTTCAATTTCAGTCACTACATTTGTTCATCACTTGCAAAGGCATGCTAGAAGATGATTTGACTTCTTGGAACAAGCATCCAAGATACACAGCACCATTGCCTCTTATAATTCCTCCACCCAAGGAAATTGCACCATCTTTTATTCAAAGTACTGCTATTGTTCAAGACAAAGAAAGATGATGTTATTGCTGAAAAAGATTCACATAAGGTAGATGAGTTAGACAGAAAGATACTTAATCTTGAAGAATAGAGGAAAAGCTCAGATCAAGAGTCTGACTATGAAGTTTTTGAAAGATCCACACAATCAAAATTTAATTCAGAAGAAACATGTTGATTAGGGAAATCACATGTTTAGGGGAGGATTGTTGGGAATTAAATGTTCTGAAGATTAGTATTGGGAATTAAACGTTCACAAGGTTAGTTCTACTCAAAGAAATATACTAAGTGTCATTCTACTGCTAGTTTATTTCATTCTACTGCTAGTGTTAGAGATTCTGCTGCCTCAAGCATTCTACTGCTAGTGCATCAGATACTGCTGTTAAAGAGATAAGTGTCGCGTATTCTACTATTGTATGGATAAGTATACAAAGATATTTTGTGTATAAAATCAAATATATACGGTAGATAATATCTTTGATAGATGTTCAGTCAAAAAGTTGTGTACACAGATACAAGTTGTATCTTAAGGACTGACACACTCAAGCAAAGCAAGTAGTTCGACAAGACTTATCATTTCTTGTAAAGATCTCCTTAGTTGTATAAAAGGAAGATCTTATCTTAGTTACATGTGTGTGAATTTGTGCTTAATGTAACTATTAGAAAAACTAACTAAGTTGATAGAACAAAAATAGAAAATAGTTTTTCTTTGTAATAGAGATTCAAGGTTTTGTAACCCTAGTGATAGTGAAGATCACTCGTATTATTCTCAAATAATATTGAATCGTTTGGTGTTAACATTCATTGTTCATTATCAAATTCAACAACCACCACTGTTCCATTTCCAATAATCAAATAACCTTCTAAGTGTGGTTAAGTAGATTCCGCATACTTAATCATATCCACTCAAAGTATCTCATACACTCGTTATAAAGGACTAACATCCTATTAAGTGTATCGAATCCTCTCACCCATGACCTTGGGAAATTACTTACTGTTAAAGAGAATTTTATAAGGAAAATGTAGCAATTTGAATCACCCGAAATGAATAAATGAGTCAAAAGTTATAATAAAAAGAAGTTAGCGAAACTTAGAACCTAAAAACTGCCAACAAGCTCACTGCACAGATCTGCAAAATTTTAGAGGAACTTCTGGTCCGATTCATCAAAAAGTTAAAACACGAAAGTTATCCGGAACGATGTTTTACATCCAACCATAGGAAACCCGGCCTGAAAACACCAAACAAAGGCAGTTTTCTGCCTCAAAATGTAAAACAGTTTTTCGGTGTCAAAAGTTTAGTTTTTCACTTGTCAAGTAACTAAGAACCATTTGATTTTCAAAACTAATTACTCACTAAACATAATGAACTTCATAAAATAACAATCTTTAAGTTTATTTTACCTTCGGAATAGAAACTTTTGTAAAACGACGAGAACTTATAAAACCATTTAAGTTACTTACACTAAATCAAGTACCATATAACTTTCATTAGACATTTAGATTTACCCAAACTCACTTGCGGAACATGACCAAACTTACTTTGTAAACCATGTAACCACTTAACTTATATAATCAAAACAAGCAAAACATATGTTTTTCTATATCAAACACTACAAAACTAGGGAGCTTCATGTGAGGGGTTTCATTTGGTAAACGGATCGACGAGTTGTTGGATTTATGAATTAAAAAGTCCTAGCTCCTCGAACGTTTACTACATGACCTCTGAATTATGATAGCTCGAACGGTAGTACGAGATATATAAACTATAAATGTTGCATAAACCGTTTTGTTTTCAAACTATGAGTGTGAGACTATACAGCTCACACTAAGAATATTGTATTCAATAATTTAACTAAACTCTAGAAGGCTATAAATTTTATTATCATTCGAAAACCCATTTAATGTAATTTGTAAACCTTGAAACTACTAGGACCTCATTTTGTAAACTCTGATATTTATATAATTCAAATGATAAATCTTTTAAAACGACTCGATTAGAGTTCGTTTTCTAATGTTATAACTGTTGTGCCATGAAGTAACACCCAGTTTGAATTCCGATGCGTATCACGAAATTGGGGGTGTTACAGATTGGTATCAGAGCCATGGTTATAGAGAAACGGGTCTAATTGAGACTTAAACTAAAACTGATTTTCCACAAAAACATTTTATAGCCTTTCGCTCTCCGTGCCTTCCATCCTCCAGACAATTATGTGACTTTTAGGCATGTTATGCTGCACGAAAATACTAGTATATTAATATATACACACTCGATATACTTTCAATCATTCTATCTAAACGATGGACTGAACATATCTGTGTATGCCTATTCTAGGGCATTTTGGCACAACTACATTCTCCCAATCATGTTCCTACTCCAACATTTTATGTCCAAGACATTGTAACTAATTGCAATGGTCTTTCCTATTTCTCAGACATTGTAATTTATAAAATTGTGACAAATTGTGAATTTGCCCTAATATTTAATTTATAACTGTTCATTTCTTAAGACTAAATCACCAGATTAGGCCACTATGTGATTATCACGGAAAACATACCCGCACATTTTGTCACCCGAAAATCACACCAAGAACAGTGAAATTATTCTATCTCACGATTTACCCACTATAAGTGTAGTAAAAATGAGAGGTTATCCCAGTTTTACTCAGAATGACACCACACGCGTACCAGAATCTAAACAGTAATAAATCTAAAACTCAGAAAGTTATTATGAACTCATAAAACTCAAAATGCATTCAAGTATTAAATAAACGTCCTTGAGAATACAATTTTCATATTTATGATGGTTCCGGGAAGGACCCGAGTTTAACTCAGTATAACGAGATGCATGCATAATATTACTCACTCCTTAATACAATTTAACATTATACTTAAATAAAATACCTAACTCTATACTTAAAAATAAAACCTACCCCACTTACACAAAACCCAATACCCCTACCCTTTCTTCCCCACTTTTTGTCTGTAACTACACAAACCCACGCCCCCATTTTTCTTCTTCCCCATCAATTCAAAAATAGTTTTTAAGATTAGAACCCATTCAACCCTGTCACTATCTTCTTTACCCACTTTCCCAGTAACAGTCACGGGTAGATCTTGGTGATACCAGATGGAAAGCGAGTATTGCTTGTTTTGGATGCATCAAAAATCGAAACCAATAAAGAGAAACCAAACCCATTCTCAAATTTCTCTTTTTAATGGCTGATTTAAATCAGTTTAACCCACAACAAGGTCATTCAATCACCCAAAGACTCTTGAGAGTCGAAGAAGGTCAATTCGAGTGGGTTGACAGGGATCTGATTTGAGGAAGCCAAGGAATTGATTTGGGGTTTCGGATTCGAAGTGCTGCCAACCTAACCATCATTAGGGTATAAACTTTGTATTTCTTTAAATCTATTAATATCATTTTATTCATGATAATCTTAGACCAAATATGAAAAAGATTTAGGTTGTTGGATTTATAAATTTTCAACTAGTAATTTATGTCTAAATGTTGTTGTTATTGTTGTGGTTTAGGATTTAGGAAATCTGAGATTCAAGTTGTTAGTCGTAGACCAGTGTTGGCCGTTATTAAGGTTGTTTTCGATGTGACTTTTGAGACCTAGGAAAAACGAGAGTGTGGATTCAGTAGTTTAAATCTGCTTCTGTAGTGGTTATTAGGAACCTAGGATCGGTTCGTGAGTTGTTGTGGCTGTTATTGTTAGTCTAAACCCATGGACTCGTTAGTGAATTATTAGAGTCATGTTGAAAGTGGCCAAGTTGAAATCTGGGAAGTTATGGTGCGTGTAAGCCAGTGACAACTCTCCTTTCAAGATTGAGTGCTAAACTTTAGCACTTAGATTCGGTTAAGGAATTACGGATATAGAAACATTTTGAAATAGCCCAAGACTACACTCTCAAACTCAGGCGCTAGTCAAACTATTTCGGGAAGTATAAGTCGACTGCCTAGGACTCAATATTTGTATGACTTTGGTTGAATCCAGTCGAACCTCAATAGGGATGAATCTTACTTAACTTGAACCTTAAACCCACCATAGTTTCCAAACTTAGGTCTCGAACCCCACTTCCAAAGGGAGTGCCTCACTTGTTAAACCCGAGATGGAGATGAACTACCCCTTGATCTAACGCCCATTTAGTACACCCCAAAAATGGCTAGTATTATCGAGAATAAAGGGGGGGAGGTTCGAAGTCAAATAAATGGCCTTGGTATAGCCCAAGGAGTCGTTCAGTTTGGGAGGTCGAGTAGTACTCGACCCCGTCGTGAAATAAGCCTTGGTACCTTGATATATTAGAGTCAATCATACACATTAGAAAGACCACATAATTCACCAAGTTCTTCTAAACTTAAGTATAAGTCGTGTAGGCCAATTTACTTAGAGATAATCCAGCCCACTCCTTAGGCTTAGGAGCCCAACCTTAGTGACTATCAAATTCAGTCCAAACCTTAAAAGCACCCTTAGATCCAGCCTAATAGGAAAACTGAAGTTGCGACCAAGCTAGCCCATCAGGCCCATGTGGCTGTGGTGGCAAACCCCCTCAGTCCATCCCAACAAACTTTGTGTACAAATAAAATAGTTAACAGTTACATATTAAGTCGCAAACATTTTATATCGAAACTAACATATATACGAAACATGTTAACACATAAATACTAGTCGCCAATGTAAAACTTTAATATAACCGATCACGCAAAAACTTTTGTTTTGAAACTATTATAACTTGTATCGTCACACTTAAAGACTCGTCAACTATACACTTGAATCGTTAACTTGAGATTGCCATTTAAATACCGGCTTACAACTATATATAATGTAAACATAAAAATTGGCATAAAAGGATACCAAATGTTTATTACACACAACCCGTAAACACATACGTATATACGTGTCGCAAAATAAAACTCGTATAGCCGTTCGTGAAGACATCTTTGTAATAACTAACATAATATACATAGCCGAATACACAGTTATTTTTTTTGAATAGTCGTAATGTAAAACTCGACAACCATCATAGAACTATTTAGACTATATTTAGCACTATTGTCTCGCGATGTCATGAATGGTAAAACATAAAGTCGGCAAGAGAAATATAACTTGTAAACACACATGTGTAACCAAAATATAAAACATGAGCGAAATAACTACAAATCAACTATACATAGTATAGACGATAACATGTGCCGGGAAGTATAAACGTCACTAATGAAAACTACGAATGATATATCAAACTTAACCCTCACTAGAACAAATTTGACGATATATATATTGTTCTAAACTTACGAAAGGGAGTGCCTCATTTGTTAAACTCGAGATGGAGATGAACTACCCCTTGATCTAACGCCCATTTAGTACACCCCAAAAATGGCTAGTATTATCGAGAATAAAGGGGGGGTTCGGAGTCAAATAAATGGCCTTGGTATAGCCCAAGGAGTCGTTCAGTTTGGGAGGTCGAGTAGTACTCGACCCCGTCGTGAAATAAGCCTTGGTACCTTGATATATTAGAGTCAATCATACATATTAGAAAGACCACATAATTCACCAAGTTCTTCTAAACTTAAGTATAAGTCGTGTAGGCCAATTTACTTAGAGATAATCCAGCCCACTCCTTAGGCTTAGGAGCCCAACCTTAGTGACTATCAAATTCAGTCCAAACCTTAAAAGCACCCTTAGATCCAGCCTAATAGGAAAACTGAAGTTGCGACCAAGATAGCCCATCAGGCCCATGTGGCTGTGGTGGCAAACCCCCTCAGTCCAGCCCAACAAACTTTGTGTACAAATAAAATAGTTAACAGTTACATATTAAGTCGCAAACATTTTATATCGAAACTAACATATATACGAAACATGTTAACACATAAATACTAGTCGCCAATGTAAAACTTTAATATAACCGATCACGCAAAAACTTTTGTTTTGAAACTATTATAACTTGTATCGTCACACTTAAAAACTCGTCAACTATACACTTGAATCGTTAACTTGAGATTGCCATTTAAATACCGGCTTACAACTATATATAATGTAAACATAAAAATTGGCATAAAAGGATACCAAATGTTTATTACACACAACCCGTTAACACATACGTATATACGTGTCGCAAAATAAAACTCGTATAGCCGTTCGTGAAGACATCTTTGTAATAACTAACATAATATACATAGCCGAATACACAGTTATTTTTTTTGAATAGTCGTAATGTAAAACTCGACAACCATCATAGAACTATTTAGACTATATTTAGCACTATTATCTCGCGATGTCATGAATGGTAAAACATAAAGTCGGCAAGAGAAATATAACTTGTAAACACACATGTGTAACCGAAATATAAAACATGAGCGAAATAACTACAAATCAACTATACATAGTATAGACGATAACATGTGCCGGGAAGTATAAACGTCACTAATGAAAACAACGAATGATATATCAAACTTAACCCTCACTTGAACAAATTTGACGATATATATATTGTTCTAAACTTACGATGTATAAAAATGAGTCATAATAAATTAATAACAATGCGAACTTAGTTAAATCACCCAAGTTTATTTAAAATTAATGTTATATTAAATTTTCTCAAAACATTTAATTTGGTAAATGATAAACGTCACTTACGTTAGGCCTTACTTCAAAAATCAAAATAATCGGACATGACGAACAAATTACACAACTATAATATATATATATTATATATATATATATATATATATATATATATATATATATATATATATATATATATATATATATATATATATATATATATATATATATATGTGTATATAGATATTGGTTCTATAAAAAAGTCCACTTTGGTAGAAAAGTGAGAAAAGTGTACAAATCACCCATTCCCATTCCCCCTCTTTTTTTTCCAACTAGAGGGGCCTCTTTGTCACTTTCTTTATTTTCCAAGGGCTGTTTTTGTATTTCATTTAATTTTGTATGAGTTTGTTCATACGGTTATTTGACTGGGAACACAATATGTTATACATTTTTTGAAGCTTTCACTGTTTCACCCCATTCGACTAGTTACTTTTTGCTATTTTTTTTTATTATTATTATTTTTTTGTTTACTTATTTATCATGTATCAAAGTATAAATTAAGAACAAACGAGTTGACATTCATACAAACAACCACACAAACAAATTTTATTATCTCTCAATATCTCAGCAACTTCGTTCCATAAACCAATTTACACGGAATGCTCTTCATACAGTTCAGCCCATACTTGTAGTACTCGGTTTCAGTTTCGGGCTCAATAAAGGTTGTTTTGTTTTCGTAGTTGCGATACTGGACATGATATGTGTGGCGTCTTGGGCTGTTAAAGTTTAGATGGAGTTTCCATAGCTTTTGGTTGCCGATCTTTGGGTTTCCCCACCGATGACTTGAGATTGAACAAACCTGCGCAAAAATTAGTTCTCATTAGCATCGGATTATACGAACCCCGACAATTCAATTACCTGGAATTTCTGGAAATATCAAATTTAACATGAATTATAAAAAAAAAAATACCTAAGACTCCATCTGTATCACTGATATAATCTGCAACTAGAAGAGATAATCACTTTCTGAATGCAACACCCTACCTAACGCACCTATCTTTTGAATATAATAAAGTTGCATAATTTCTTATTGGGTGTTTGGGCAGCTTGTTATTGAGTAGAATAAGCATTTTGAATAAACTTGTTAGTATTTCAAAGTGAGTGATTATGTGTGATAATATCAATCTTAATAGTTATATCTAACCTAAAAGTGGTGATTAAAAAGGGAAGACAAAATAAACTTGTTAGTTTCTTCCTGCAATTTTGATATATTATATTATTGTTATTGAAGAAAAAAAAATAGCATAAATAAACATGATAACATACCATCTCACTCTGAGTTAAAACCATTCTTTGTGTCATGGAATGAAAAGCTTTAACTTCAGAATCGATTCCCTGAAGTTGGTCCATAATAGCTGCAGCTTCATCTTTTGCTTTCTGATTCATATGAATAACACTAATTAAACTACATACATAAGCATTGTAGATTAACTCTAAACATATACTCTTTCTTCCCAAAACAAGACACTGTCGGCTTAAAAAAGGTATGCCTTGAAATGGGTTATAATGTACTTCAAATTGATGCAATTAAAGTGACAGTATATATCTATCATATTCATTATTAGAAAATCCTATGGCATCTTAATAGCATTAGACAAAATTAATCAAGTTACTTAAAAATGGATACTATGATTTAAACGGATGCACTAAAGTACCTCAAAATGATGCACTAAAGCGCCTCAAATGGATGCAGTAGAGTACCTCAAACAGATGCACTAATCATACTCATAGATGCTCTAATATCTACCTTTTTGATGCACTAATCATACTCACGGATGCACTAATCATACTCATAGACAGCTAATTCGCTAAAAGAACAGCAAGTATGTGGTGCGATATGTAGAAATTGTAGAAGCTAGTACATAGACTCCATCATATTCACAAACTATCTTCCTAATACAATTAGTTAATACTACAAAGACTCACATTACAATCGATACCGAGACGAGACCTCAAATACGGTAACAATTAGTTAGGCTGGTCAAAAAACATTTTGGTAGATCAGATCATTGTTGCTAATTAATGATAATATGATATGAATAACTGAAGTAAAGAAAGTATACCATATTGAAAGAACTGAGGTTTCGAGCTCTGGATTTGGTAATAAGCCCGATATCAAGATAAGTACTTCAAGTGCCCACCATTTGAGACTAAAATGCATACGCATTGCTGTTAGAAGCAAAAGTGGAAAACGATAGATATAATAATTAAGAACAGTCATGTATTTGAGATCAAACTATGTTAATTTCATGTTATAGTTGGTTGGGTCCTCATGACTCTACATAACTTCAAGTTTGTTTAACATCAAGCTATATCAATTTCAAGCTATATCCTTTGTAGCAGATTGAAAAACTGGTCATTGGCCACGATACAAGCCTTGAAGCAAAATAAACTTATTCATTTTATGCACCAAAAAGAGCTCAGACTAGAAAAATGTGTCAAAAACAAGGGAATGCAACATGCAATTAATAACACAATGATACATGTGGCGGCCACCACGAGGTACGAGCAGTTCAGTATGCCATTTTGACCAAGTACCAAAATTACTTGTTACAACCCGAACCCATTTTGACTTGTTACTCAACTTACATGAACAATCATTAAAATCATGTACCTGGCAAACCATTGCAGGAAGCTTCACCACATTCAGAAGCCATCTAATCCTTCACGCCACCTGGGGATCCAACGAATGAGTTTTCTACCTGTAGATGCCGAAATGACCTGATTACTTACTGAAGAACTGTAAAGGCAAATGGATGCACTAATATCTACCATTTCGATGCACTAATGATACTCATAGATGCCCTAATATCTACCTTTTCGATGCACTAATCATACTCATAGATACCCTAATATGTTCATCGATGCACAAGTAATACAAACAGATGCACAAGTAGTTCCAACGATGCACTAAACATATATTTGATGCACTAAACATATATTTGATGCACTAAACATAATTTTCACAATGATGCACTAGACATACAAACATATGCTATTTCATGAAACCCCGATGCACTAATCAAACAAACAAATGCTCTAATCATATTTTATAGAATAGAAGGTGGGTTTTTTGGGATTAAAATAAAATTATTGATAAATAGCTAATAAAGATCAAGTCAGCCACCTTCTCACATTCAGAAGCGGTATTTCATCTGGATATTTCTCAGTGTGTGAGAAAATCAACCCCAACTGAACTGCAACAAAGTTTAGCAACAACTAATGCTTTAACAAAATACAAATATCTTCAAGCAGTAATCTTATAAAACAGGTCTGATATATACCTGGAGTAGTAGAAGCCTCATCCATCTCGTCATCCTACAATAAACAGAGTAACAACTTAGTGCTAGTACAGGTAACAAAACATCGTCAACACTGATATATTATATTATTGGTCAAAGAGTGCCAGTTCGTTACTAAGATATCAGTGGCACACATACACACGCGCGCGCGCGCACACATGATACCAAATATAATATTATAATATATTCATGTCGTAAGATATGTTGATCTGTGCATTAACGTTGTTGTTTAACCGAAAACATATTAACGTGATTGTGATTTGGATTAAGAGAATTGCTCAATATCTTCAGGGATATACTATGAAGACATACATCCAACTCAGCTTGTTTCCACTACAACTCTGTATGCAAAAGATAGCCAAACACCATTTACTAGGCTTGATTTTAAAGAGCGTGTGGTTGGGTAACGGGTCAAACACAGATGCACTAATATATATATAAAAAATATGTTAACAGATGCACAAATATGTTAACAGATGCACAAATCTGTTAACAGATGCACTAATACATATATAATAGATGCACTAATATATGTTAAAAAATTTATTAGAATCAATTCTTTTGGTGAACAAATAATTGGGAAAAGAAGATTGATATCCTTAACCAACATGGACAAAACTGCAGACATTATCAAGTATTAACTATTAAGATTGGATGAATGGACAAAACAACTGAAAGGACTATGCAAGCAGTAAACACACAGCTATGCCAACTATATGCATGCAATAGTGGCGATTTCAGGTACAAAACACAAGTAGGAGTACAAGCAACCAACCTGATTTCCTCTGATTCAATACTAATTATGTTGCCGGAAACAAGCTTGTATTGGTAACGGCATTTGGAGCAGGAAACAATCTGCAAAAGGAAATTTTTTATCTGATAAGGAAGCATAAAAACACGATGAACTAAAATGAAATGAAAATAACATTTCATTAGCTGTCACGTGCCAATCTATATATTTAAATGGCAGTGCGTCAAAATATTTGAATATTAACATGTGCGTATATTTTTACCAATCAAGTCTACAAAACTAGCAAACACGTCCATTAGGTGAGGATTTAAATTACTATTCAGAACGTGAATTGAATTGTTATGGCACTTAAAACTAGTTGCTAAATATTTGTGGATATAGGGGATGGACACAGTCAAATTCAAGCAAAGTCAACTGGTATTTTCTCCATTCACTGTGATTGTTTTTATAACTACTAGCATTCCACATGAAAAGTAAATAAAATTGTTGATAGGCTAATTAGTGCATGCCTGAATACCATTTTGGGGCTGCGCAACAGCAACAGCTATCATGCAACTAGGACATCTTACAATCTTACCAAAAGGAACTTGCATAAACACAACCAAACTACAAATCAATATAACAATAAAACATGAGGGTTAGAACAATGAAATAAGTACAGTAATACCTCTTCACCACGAGATACTCCCACTCTACAAACAATAACGATAATCCTAAGCGCATCCGAAAATATCAAGGATGCAGCGAGACACCTAACAAACAGTGTGTATGTATTTACATCAGGTCTGGACCACCTCCATCTGTCACCAACATCTTTATCACCAACACCTACATCATGCATTAAACATTAGTACAATACTATAAAACACAGCTTTATTACATTAAAGAATGTAAAACGCACAATCTAATGCCCAAAAACCAAAGACCATCCTTCAGGCGATTTACACATTTCTTACAGACATCAAAGCTAATAGAACAATCGCAGAATAAGAGACATAGTAACAATAGTAACAGTTATTGATCTTTTGACTAGTACCTGGTCCTGATATGCTTTAAGAACATAATTTATGTACTTATTTGTCTTATGATCTATGAGCAATCATATATGCATAATTTAACACACTATATAGCAATTTGTTTGGAAATGATTTCCATTAATAGGAACATAT